>ONZH01005349.1:0-32292 GCA_900303285.1 Rhinella marina | reverse complement strand
TCTGCTCCATACAACTACTGGGTTGCAAAGCTGGACACGTGGCCCGAACTGGCGCTGTACGCCTTGGAGGTGCTGGCCTGCCCTGCCGCTAGCGTGTTGTCAGAGCGGGTCTTCAGTGCAGCTGGTGGCATCATCACTGATAAGCGTACACGCCTGTCAACTGACAGCGCTGACAGGCTGACGCTTATTAAAATGAATAAAGCCTGGATTTCACCGGAATTCAAATCTCCACCGGGGGAAAGCAGCTCAACATGAAGATTCTTCATGTATCCTCTTCTCTCCTCCTCCTCCTTCTCTTCTTACACAAACGCTGAGCCAACAGGCAATTTTTCAGAGGGCCAACTGGCTCTCTTTTCAAACAATGTTTACAGAGGGCCACCTACAGGCCCTCTCTCCAATCAATTTTTTTAGGAGCGTCAACTACAGACACTCAAAAACAATTTTTTAGGAGGGTCAACTACAGACACTCAAAAACAATTTTTTAGGAGAGTCAACTTCAAACACTTTAAAAACATTTTTTGGGAGGCTCACCTACAGCCATTTGACTGCAATCTCAGTCTGACCAAGGCATTGGTGGTGTCACCGCCATGCTGTGTCAGGGTTAATTTTTGGGTGGTTCACCTGCTACCTCAGTCTAACTTGGTCACTCTGGGTTCACCGCCATGCTGTGTCAGGGTAAAATTTTATGTGCTTCACCTGCTACCTCAGTCTAACTTGGTCACTCTGTTGTCACCGCCATGCTGTGTCAGGGTAAAATTTTATGTGCTTCACCTGCTACCTCAGTCTAACTTGGTCACTCTTGTTGTCACCGCCATGCTGTGTCAGGGTAAAATTTTATGTGCTTCACCTGCTACCTCAGTCTAACTTGGTCACTCTGGGTTCACCGCCATGCTGTGTCAGGGTAAATTTTTATGTGGCTTCACCTGCTACCTCAGTCTAACTTGGTCACTCTGTTGTCACCGCCATGCTGTGTCAGGGTAAAATTTTATGTGCTTCACCTGCTACCTCAGTCTAACTTGGTCACTCTTGGTTCACCGCCATGCTGTGTCAGGGTAAAATTTTATGTGCTTCACCTGCTACCTCAGTCTAACTTGGTCACTCTGTTGTCACCGCCATGCTGTGTCAGGGTAAAATTTTATGTGGCTTCACCTGCTACTACTCAGTCTAACTTGGTCACTCTGGGTTTCACCGCCATGCTGTGTCAGGGTAAAATTTTATGTGCTTCACCTGCTACCTCAGTCTCACTTGGTCACTCTGTTGTCACCGCCATGCTGTGTCAGGGTAAAATTTTATGTGCTTCACCTGCTACCTCAGTCTAACTTGGTCACTCTTGGTTCACCGCCATGCTGTGTCAGGGTAAATTTTATGTGCTTCACCTGCTACCTCAGTCTAACTTGGTCACTCTGTTGTCACCGCCATGCTGTGTCAGGGTAAAATTTTATGTGCTTCACCTACTACATCAGTCTAACTGGGTCACTCTGGGTTCACCTCCATGCTGTGTCAGGGTAAAATTTTATGTGCTTCACCTGCTACCTCAGTCTCACTTGGTCACTCTGTTGTCACCGCCATGCTGTGTCAGGGTAAAATTTTATGTGCTTCACCTGCTACATCAGTCTAACTTGGTCACTCTTGTTCACCGCCATGCTGTGTCAGGGTAAAATTTTATGTGCTTCACCTGCTACATCAGTCTAACTTGGTCACTCTGGGTTCACCGCCATGCTGTGTCAGGGTAAAATTTTATGTGCTTCAGCTACTACATCAGTCTAACTGGTCACTCTGGGTTCACCTCCATGCTGTGTCAGGGTAAAATTTTATGTGCTTCACCTGCTACCTCAGTCTCACTTGGTCACTCTGTTGTCACCGCCATGCTGTGTCAGGGTAAATTTTATGTGCTTCACCTGCTACATCAGTCTAACTTGGTCACTCTTGGTTCACCGCCATGCTGTGTCAGGGTAAAATTTTATGTGCTTCACCTGCTACATCAGTCTAACTTGGTCACTCTGGGTTCACCGCCATGCTGTGTCAGGGTAAAATTTAGTGCTTCACCTGCTACATCAGTCTAACTTGGTCACTCTGGGTTCACCGCCATGCTGTGTCAGGGTAAAATTTTATGTGCTTCACCTGCTACATCAGTCTAACTTGGTCACTCTGGGTTCACCGCCATGCTGTGTCAGGGTAAAATTTTATGTGCTTCACCTGCTACATCAGTCTAACTTGGTCACTCTGGGTTCACCGCCATGCTGTGTCAGGGTAAAATTTTATGTGCTTCACCTGCTACCTTAGTCTCACTTGGTCACTCTGTTGTCACCGCCATGCTGTGTCAGGGTAAAATTTTATGTGCTTCACCTGCTACATCAGTCTAACTTGGTCACCCTTGGTTCACCGCCATGCTGTGTCAGGGTAAAATTTTATGTGCTTCACCTACTACATCAGTCTAACTTGGTCACTCTTGTTCACGCATGCTGTGTCAGGGTAAAATTTTATGTTCTTCACCTGCTACATCAGTCTAACTTGGTCACTCTGGGTTCACCGCCATGCTGTGTCAGGGTAAAATTTTATGTGCTTCAACTGCTACATCAGTCTAACTTGGTCACTCTGGGTTCACCGCCATGCTGTGTCAGGGTAAAATTTTATGTGCTTCACCTACTACATCAGTCTAACTTGGTCACTCTTGGTTCACCGCCATGCTGTGTCAGGGTAAAATTTTATGTGCTTCACCTGCTACATCAGTCTAACTTGGTCACTCTGGGTTCACCGCCATGCTGTGTCAGGGTAAAATGTTATGTGCTTCACCTAGTACATCAGTCTAACTTGGTCACTCTTGGTTCACCGCCATGCTGTGTCAGGGTAAAATTTTATGTGCTTCACCTGCTACCTCAGTCTAACTTGGTCACTCTGTTGTCACCGCCATGTTGTGTCAGGGTAAATTTTTGGGTGTCTCACCTGCTACCTCATCTAACTTGGTCATTTGGTGGTGTGACCGCCATGCTGTGTCAGGCTACATGTTTCGGTGGCTCACCTGCTACCTCATCTAACTTGGTCACTTGGTGGTGTCACCGCCATGCTGTGTCAGGCTAAATTTTTGGGTGGCTCACCTGCCACCTCATCTAACTTTTTTTTTTCCCATTTATATATTTTTTATTAATTTTCGATGGAAACAAACAAAGTGAACATTGTACAACAGTTACATAGTATTGCACACAGTAAAAGGTTAACAATGTTACAAAGTGCTGTAAATGTACATGAAATTTGAACCAGTCAGCAAGTACAAGAAAATAAAGATATAAAACCAAACAAGAAAGTCTCTCTCTGATTATTCTGTGAGCAAGTGTTCACGGGAGTCCCAAGCTTGCCAATGTTTCAGGAATTTGTCCACAGTGTTCCTTTGTAAGGCAACTGAGTACTCTAGGGACCTGACTTCTTTTAGCCTAGTAGTAAGATCCGAGAGCCCCGGTGGGGAGGGACGCTTCCAGTGTAAAGCTATAAGGCATTTAGCAGCTGTTAAGATGTGAAGTAGCATCCTAGCACCCGGCCCTCTCAGCGTGGTGGGAATCACATTCAATAGGAAAATGGCCGGGTCATTGGGGAGGGCTATCTCCAAAAGAGTCTGTGCAACCCTGCGTACCTGTGGCCAGAATGGAGACAGGGCAGAGCAGGACCAAAAAATATGGAACTGCGTAGCATGCCCTTGGGAGCATCTCCAACAGAGGTCCGGTATCTCCGGATTCATAGCATGCAGAGCAGAAGGTGTATGATACCAAAACATCAGTATTTTCAGCTGATTTTCCTTGTATGATATTGAAGATGAGCTGGTATGAGCCCGTCTCCAAATAGATCTCCAGACCTCTGGGGAGAGCTCCCTTTGCAGCCAGTCCTCCCACTTTAACATATATGGGTGTTTGAAGTCTACTGGATAGTCAAAGGAAATCAGAATTCGATAAATATCTGTGATGAGGCCTTTTGAGGAAGGGCTCTGAGTACAAATCCGTTCAAACGGGGTAAGAGCAGGGACACACAGGGATCCCAAGACTCCTCTACAAAAATGGGATATTTTCTGAAATTGAAATCTCAGGCCAGAAGGAAGGGAGAATTTAGATTTCAAGTCTTCAAACGTGAGAACCGTTCCCGTGAACTGATCCCTCAGGTCGAGAAGGCGATACAACCCAGCCCTTGACCACGGTCGCACCATGTCTGCTTCAGAACTTGAAGAGTATAGAGAAACGGAGTAAGTGGGGATCTGAGGGTAGCCAAATTATATTTCAGCCTTGTTTTCAGCCATATGCCCCTAGTAAATCTCATAGGACCTAGGAGACTAGAGGGAGGGATCTCAACTGCGGGGCCCCATATTAAGGTCCCAAGGTGGGTAGGCGCCAGCCACAGCCTCTCAATCTCCGTCCATCGGTTATATGAGTAAAACGTGGACCAGGATACAATCTGTCGTAGGTGGGCGGCCAGATAATAGGTAGTTAGATTAGAGAGGGCTAATCCTCCACTCAATAATGGAGCCATTAAGATTTTAGCAGAGATCCTATGTCGCTTGTAGTTCCAAATAAACCTAAGGAACCTTCCCTGTATAGAGCGGAGGACTGCAGCTGGAACACCCACCGGGAGAGTTTCAAACAGGTATAGAAATTTAGGAAGGATGGACATTTTGATAGCCGCTATTCGGCCCAATAGGGAAAGGGGGAGGGATTTCCACTTTGCCAGAAAGGAATCGACTTCCTTTAGCAGGGGTGGGAAGTTTGTTTTATATAAGTCAGGGTAGCGGGAGGTTAAATAAACGCCTAGATATTTTATAGAATGTGTGCGCCAGATGTAGGAAAACTGTCCCCTTAGCAGGTTAAGCCGGTCCGGACCGACATTAATCGGTAGGGCCTCCGACTTAGATGTATTGAGTTTGTATCCCGATAGCCCGCTATACCTAATTAGCACCGAGTGGAGATTGGGGAGGGAGAAAAAGGGATTTGTCAAGGTAAGCAGGACGTCGTCTGCAAAAAGGGATATCTTGAAAGATTTATCCCTCACCATAATGCCCTGGATGTCAGGAGAGTTGCGAATCATTGCTGCAAGGGGTTCTATGCTAAGGACATAAAGGAGCGGGGATAATGGGCATCCCTGTCGTGTCCCATTATGAATTGAGAGGGAGGAGGAGTGGGCGTGGGGCAACCTTACCACCGCAGAAGGGGAGGAGTAGAGGCCTCTCAAAGCTGTCAAGAAAGGGCCTCTAAAGCCAAAATGATGTAATGTTCGGAACATAAAATCCCAATTTAACCTATCAAAAGCCTTTTCGGCATCTAGGCTAAGCAGAACGGCCTCCACTCCACCCCTGTTCGCCACCTCGACCACCGCCCGTCTAGTGTTATCCCCAGCCTGGTGGAATTTAACAAAATCCACCTGATCCTTATGAATCAGATGATGAAGCCAGGTACTGAGTCTATTTGCCAGTAATTTGGTGAAAATTTTTAAATCTGAATTTAAAAGGCTAATAGGTCTGTAGCTGGCACATTCTGCCGGATCTTTACCAGGTTTGGGGAGAACAGTCACATAAGACTGGAGCATAGTGCCAGGAAACCTATCCCCCTGCAAAAATCCATTGAAGAGCCGTACCATATGAGGAGTTAAGACTTCCCGAAATGTCTTGAAGTATGCATAGGGGAGTCCATCCGGACCAGGGGATTTCCCATTAGGAAGAGCAGAGACAGTTTCATCAACCTCCTCACCTGTTATCGGCTTCAGATGGGCCAAAGCAGCAGGAGACAGAGAAGGTAAGTGGCATTCCGATAGAAACTCATCCAGAAGCATATTACGCCTAGACTCTTCTATAGGTAAAGAAGACGGTAGGGAATATAATTCTGAATAGTAGGGGTGGAATAGGTTAGCGAGGGAATTCGGATGATACTGCAGGGCACCCTGCCGATCCTTTAATGCCTGAGGGGTTGTAGTGGCCGCTCGATCCTTAAGTTGACGGGCTAAGAGGGTATGCGGTTTATTGCCATACATAAAATAACGCTGGCGTGTATATCGGATCAGCCGATCAGTAGATGACGAGGCCAGCGATTTAAGGCGGGCCCGTAAGTCAACTATCTGCCTCAATACTCGCCGAGAGGGATTAGAGGCGAGCTCAAATTCTGCAGACTGTAGAGAGCTCAAGCACTCGCGGTACTGCGCTTCCCTATCTCTCTCTCCGAGAGGAGAGAGAGATGCACACTCCACGTATCACTGCCTTATGGGCTTCCCATAGGGTGCCTTGGGAGGAGACACTTGAAGCATTCTCGGCAAAGTACTGAGACAGAGAGGAGCGCAACGCGTCCCGAGTAGCAGGATTAGTCAACAGGGTGTCATTTAATCTCCAATGAGGACACCGCATATAAGCTGAGGAAACTCGGAGATCTAAGTAAATTGGGGCGTGATCCGACCAGGTTATTGGACCTATGGAGGAGGACGCCAAAGATCTCAGAGTCATAATATTGCCCAGGAAGTAATCAAGTCTTGTGTGAGTGAGATGGGAATTGGAGTAGAAAGTAAATTGACGGGCGGAAGGGTTATCTACTCTCCACAAGTCGTAAAGTGAGTACATACGAACTAGCTTCCTAAACCCCCTAGATTGGCGCTTACACTGGGAACTAGGGACCGTTGGAGGGGTGGCCAACCTGTCCACACATTCAGAAAAGGGGACATTAAAATCACCCCCTATCACTTGTAGCATACCCCTATCAGAGGTCAAAGTAGAAAGAAGAGAGGAAAGGAAGGTAATCTGCCAGGAGTTTGGAGCGTATAAGTTGCAGAGTTGTATTTTCTGCCCATGCAGTACCCCTTGCAGGATGAGATAACGACCCGAGGGATCAGCTCTAACTGAGTCCACCTGGAGGGGACAAGACTTGGAAAGTAGAATAGCCACACCCGCTCATTTAGTAGTAGAGGCTGCTGTATAGACCCGCGGGAACCAGTGCTTAACAAAGTTAAATGCTCCCTCCCCGGTAAGGTGGGTTTCCTGAACTAGAATAATGTCAGCTCCGGATTCACGGAACTCTCGTAGCGCTATGCGCCGTTTAAAGTTGGAGTTAAGTCCCTTAACATTAAGTGACATTATTCTAGCCATGGTCATGGATATCAAAACCTAAAGCGGATGAGAGGAATGAAGGATACGCAGGAGGTTTCAAGAGCCGGGTGCCAGGACATCTCCACCTACACTGAGGAAGCAAACAATAGAGAGAGCTGCAAACCTGAGGGAGAGACCTAATATAGGAACGATGATAATCTACAACATGTGGAATGAAAAAATAAATAACAGTACCAATAGGTAAAAAATACAGTGAGAACATGAAGGGGTACTTCAGAATTTGAACCTTCATGTCTCTGGAGACCAGAATAGCAAACCCCACACCCTGAGGTTAGGCTAGTAGGACTCCTATAGGGAGGGGCAGTGAGTAGTCGACTCTGAACGAAAACGATCGACTACCTCCCGCGTCCAGAGCACCAGAGAAGGAAGGCTTAAAGGACACTTAGCAAACAATGTATGATTTCAATAATACGAACAGGAACAAAGGCGGCATGTAAAGTCCAAAAGAGGAAGACAGGAGAGAAGAAAAAGAGAGGAGCGCAAAAGGATCATAGTTACGACCACCGCAGAGAGTCTCTCAGCCGGACGGTTCGGGTCCAGTCTCAAGATGGGTAGGTCGAGTCTTCCTCTTCCGGGGACCCACGGCCGTCCATGTTGCTGGGATCGGTGGTAGAACGGTGGGCGAGTCCCAGTCAGGTAGAGACGGTGGAGAGACAGCCAGTCGGGCGCAGAAGTCCCCAAGGTCCTCCGGATTCTTGAGAGTCACTGATGAACCATTTTTGCGTGCTGTCAGGCTGAAAGGGAAACCCCAGCGGTAGGGAATAACCTGTTCCCGGAGGAGTTCCAACAGGGGCTTCAAGGCTCTTCGCTTCTGAAGAGTAATCCAGGAGAGGTCTTGGAAAAGGGATACTCTGGAACCATTATATTCCACCTGTGGAGACTTGCGGGCTCTTGTCATGATTTCCTCTTTAAGGGCGAAGTCATTGACAAAACAGATGATGTCTCTTGGGGGACCCTGCTGGGTCTTCTGTCTGAGAGCTCTGTGAGCCCGATCCATCAGAATAGGGTGGGTAGGTGATCTCTCCAGTACCGAGTTGAAAATAGAAAGAAGCACAGCTCGGACATCTTCTTCTCCTTGGGCCTCCGGGACACCCCGAACTCTTATGTTATGGCGTCGGCCTCTATTGTCAAGGTCCTCCACATGGTTATGGAGGTCGCGGAGCTGCAGTGAGTGCGAAGACGACTGTTTTTGGAGCGATCGGATGACCGTGCGAGAAGCGTTGTGGTCTTCCTCCAGCTGATGGACCCTCTGACCCACTGCTTGGACATCTTGTCGTATGGCGGAGATCTCCTCCTTGAAGGCTTCTTTAACTTCTGTTATCAATGAACGAAAGTCCTGTTTGGTGGGTAGTTGTTGCATATAGGACCACCAGTTAGGGGGAGGGTCCATCTGGGGCCCAGGACTCTCTGAGCATGAAGATGAAGACAAACTACACTGTGAAGGGGACCTGGGTTTGAAGATCTGTGGGGTCCCTGCGTCATGTAGCCTGGGAGAGGATGCCCCCGAATGAAGAGGAGAAGCCAGAGGTGAAGCTGGGACCTTCCCTGCCTGCGGAAGTTCCGGAAGACGCCTAGTGGAGGAGGTGAAGGCCTCTGGCCCCTGGGAGGACGGAGGTCTGTAGTGGCCATGCGCAGATGAGAGTGGCTCAAGGCACCCTCCCCCAGACTTGGGGGGGAGGGGGGCAGATGTTGGGGACCCTGCTGGTGATCCCATTGTACTGAGGAGGGGTGGGAAATCCTCCTCAAACAGATCCTGTGCCACATCAGCTGCCCCCTGAAGGACTGGAGCGACTGGGGCTCCTCTCACCTGGATCCGAGCTGTAGTGAGCTTGTGTGGGCAGTGAGAAGCCCCCCTCTGTGGCCACCAGAGAAGGAACGGAGGCGGCAGCCCTGTTCTGGAGCAGTCTGCAGCTCACTCTCTCCCTCAGAGGAGAGAGAGGAGGAGGAGCCGCACGTGCAGCTGCAGCGCGTGTCGGCGCCATCTTGGGAGCCTCCGGAGCACCTCTATGTATAAACTGGTCCAGAGGGCCGGAGTGCTGGATCTGTGAGGCTTCCTCCAAGGCAACGCGGGGTCTGGGCGTCCTCAGAGTCTTCTTTTTCCCCATCCCTGGGGTAAGTGTCCGCTGATGGAGCTAAATTAGTGCCTGGGTACGCGGAGCTCGGCGCTCAGGCGGCTGCACACATGGGCTTCCGGTCACGCCCCCTCCACCTCATCTAACTTGGTCACTTGGGGGTGTCACCGCCATGCTGTGTCAGGCTAAATTTTTGGGTGGCTCACCTGCTACCTCATCTAACTTGGTCACTTGGTGGTGTCACCGCCATGCTGTGTCAGGCTTATGCCTGTGTCCTGGGGCGGGGGATAGGACAGCAGTGCCAGCATGGGCAGTGGTTTCACCCGCAGGCAGTGATGGACCTTTGTTGCACATGGGTGCTTTACTAACATGTGATGGGCATGTGCCTTGCCCATCTTGGTCTGGATCAGCACAATTGTCTTGAGGGTCACCACCAGGCTGTTGCCCAGAATTTGGTGTAATGGTACGATTAGGCAGCCTCAGAGGTATCCATGCATGCTGCCCCTGCTGTTTCCTGTCCATTTCCGTGGTGTTTCCATCATTTTCTGAGGTTTCCAGGTTTTCACGAAACCTTCCCTATGCAGAGCTTTGGTCCCCTGCAAAAATTGCTCAAGTCTCCCATTGACTTCAATGGGGTTCGTTATTCAAACTAGCACCCGAGCATCGGGAAAAATTAGACTCGAATAACGAGCACCCGAACATTTTAGTGCTCGCTCATCTCTACTCACCATCCACTACAGCTTAGAACGTGAGACTACCATCATTTTATAGACAATCATCTTGGCTATCTCATACATAAATTGGATTTGCAAATATTTAGCATATGATTAGCTCTGAAATGGCAGACTTTTATGTGTGCTTTCCTCTCAGATACAGTAATCCATCAATTGATGGCTCCCTTCAGACATACCTCTTGGTCCACGAAGGCAGAAGTTTAGAATTCTTTGGACAGGCTTGGACAACCTCCTTGATTTTTGTGGTTCAACCATATTCTTATAGCTCATTATACCATCTGGACTAGAGATGAGCGAATCATTAAAAATTTTATTCGCCAAACATTCGTCGAACTTTTCATAAGATTCGTATATTCGGCGAATATATTAGTTGAATCTGCGTACAAAATATACGTTATTATGTGGCTTTTAGCGAACATTCGTGCACTAATAACAAACATTCAGTTTTAAAAGGTACGCAACTTCTTTGAACACGTACGCATGAGCGTACAAATTGGATATGAAAATGACGTGCTTTGCTGGAGAGGAATGGTGGAACAGGAGGAATGCTCTGAATCTGGCCCCTGGCTACCTATGGCTACATACACCAGCCAAGTATTGCGAATACTACAAGTAGAAGCTCCGGCTACAGGTCCTTTGGCACTGCTGCCCTGTGCCACCTTCTCATTTTTTTTAGAGCTCGAGGTCTGGCTGGAACTGGACCTCTTTTGCTTATCCATTCCAGACATTTTTCACTTCACTCTGTGGCCCTGCAGCTGGTCTTTGTCTTTGTCCCTGTCTCTCTCCCTATCTCTCTCCCTGTCTCTCTCTCCCTGCCTGAGTAATTACTAGCCCTGCACTTGCCCTGCAGTATCCCTGATGTGTAATATGGATTCCCTGAACAATAACACCCCAATTTGAACAACACAGAACTTCACACACAGTGCTCCTGCTCGTCTCAGCAGTCGCAGCAGAAGTGATGCGTCACTGGCTTACCGAGCCTGAGCCAATCAAAGAAAGCCCTGCCTACTAGGTCAGGTGACCGCTTTCTTCCCAGGCTTTTGCGCACAAATAACGAACTAACAGTAAAAGTTTGCTAATTACTTGAATTCATACGCAACAGCGTATAGAGTAACTTATACGTAGCATTAGTGTACAATTTATTGGACAAGTACATAGCGAATGCGTAGAAAGCCTTAGGAACATTTTCGAATCTTAAGTAAAATTTTATCACCTAATATTCGGATTCGCTTCGTAGCTGAAAATTTCAAAGATTCGATACGAATCGACAAATAGACTCATCTCTAATCTGGACGTTACACTTATGTAACTTTCCATGGTCTATAAATATGTTATAATGCTGTAATGTGGACTGCCACCTGAGAGTTGGTTGGGTGGTACGGTGAAGATTTTCTTTATTTTGTTACAAAATTTTATTTATTCTCTTTATTAATTTGGATTTTTTTATAACATGCTGAAACCTTAATAAAACCATAAGTCCCAGATAATGGCTTCTCACTATTTAATTCCAAAAAGTATTTATTGAATTGATTGCAAACATTGAGAAATCGTAAATGCAGTACAAAAATGCATAAATTAGGCAAACAAGTTTCTCCTATGGGTGCATTCGTGTATAGAATACAATGTATATGGAAATCTATTGTATGAACGGAACAATTATAAAACAATAAAAGATTTGTCATTAAACATTGTCTGATTCTGTCACAACTATATCTGAAAGAAGCGGTTTTCGGGACTCCCCCGGTCAGGGGTAAGAAGGGAAAGAGAGGGGGGTAGGGATATATGAAATGGTCCACCACAGTTTAAATTACCCAGTTAGAGAGATAAGTAGTATTGTAAGTTAGGAGAATGGGAGCAGTTCAGCCAGGAGTTCCACACTTGCGAATAATGTTCCCTTGTATCATTTAGTGTAGCATTTAGTTTCTCATACAGTGCAATAGTATTAAGTCTATGAATAACTGCTGACATCGAGAGAGAGGGTGTACGCCATCTAGAAGCTATATGAATCCTGGCTGACATCAGAATAAATTGAAGAAGTTTATATTCAGTATAGTTGAATGCTGGAGGTTTGAGGCCTAATAGATAAATAGGTGCTGACAGGGGAAGATCCTTCCCGAATACTTTATATAACCCTCTTTTAATATTAGTCCAGAACCTACGAACCACCGGGCAGGTCCACCAAATATGAAGGGTGTTTCCTATGGTCTGGCAACCTCTGAAGCAGAAGGGAGAAACTGTTGGATAAATAGCATGTAGTCTAGAGGGGACGAAATAAACCCTGTGAAGAACCTTCAAGGAAGTTTCCATCAAGGTGACCTGCCAGCTCCCTTTACTAATCATGGTACAGCATTCAAACCTTTGTTCTGTGGTAAGAGTCTCTCCGAAATCGACCTCCCATCCATGCATGAATGCTAATTTGGCATCGGGGGATGATGCGTTTAGTATAGAGTAAATAGAAGAGAGTGAGCCCTTCTCTAAAGCTCTGTATTTACAGAGTCTTTCAAATGGCATGAAGACTACACATATTAGTGGCTGGAACCTGGGACGTTAGGAAGTGAAAGACCTGGGAGACTCTAAAGAGTTCAGAGGGTGGGGGAGAAAAAGTAGATATAAAGTATGCCCTGGACATGAGCAGAGAGAGGAGTAAAAAATCACCAACACAGCGCAGTCTGGTATGTTCCCACCAAATGAATGCAGTTGGTGATAAGCCAGGTGGAAATAGGGGGTTTCTGAAAAGTGGGAGCAAGGGGGAGATAGGACTTTGTAATTTATATTTGAACCTAACCTTCCTCCAAAGTTGTAACATAAGGTAAGGAATTTTTGCAGCCGGATCAATTGTCCCCAAAGGGATGTCAGGTGACCATATTAATGCTAACGGAGATGCAGGTTGTAGTAATTCGGACTCTAAGATGACCCATTGTGGGAGGCTAGAAAGAGCATTAAACGAGACTAATTGTGATAGTCTAGCTGCAACATAGTATTTGTAAAGGCGTGGGACTGAAAGTCCACCTACGCTCTTATGCAGGTGCATTATATGTCTAGCTATCGGTAGTCTCTTATAGGCCCATATAAAGCGGAAGATTTCTGTCTGTAGAGTCCGCAGAGCAGAATCCGTGATTGGCATAGGAAGAGATCAAAATAGATACAATATTCTTGGCAATGTAAGCATTTTAACTGTATTTATTCTACCTAACCATGATAGACTAGGGTAGTTCCAGTGGAGCAGATCTTGAAGGAGCGTAGGAATGAGGCGAGCGTAATTCCATTTAAAAGTAGAGTCTAAGGTTTTAGGTAGATTGACCCCTAAATAATGGAGGTAATGATCCCTATGCGCAAATCCAAAATTAAGAGAAATTAGCTCCCTAACCTGCTGCGGTACGTTGTAATATAAGATCTCAAATTTTTTAGCATTGATCCGAAGGCCAGAAAAGCGACCAAATGTACTCAAACAGTCCATTAAGTTGGGTATAGTAGTCAGGGGGCGCGTGACAGTAAGGAGCATATCGTCAGCGAAAAGGCTCACTTTATACTCGCGTGTGCCAATCTGTACACCAGCTATATTTGGATTGATGCGGATCATAATGGCCAATGGTTCAATGGCTAAGGCAAACAGGGCAGGGGAGAGCGGGCAACCTTGACGGGTACCTCGGTTAATATGGATGGGAATGGGGCTATTAGTGGGTAATTTAAGAAAAGCCGTGGGGGTCGTATAAAGAGCTTGTATAGCACATAAAAATGCTCCCGATATACCCATAGCAGACATGACCTGATAAAGATAAGTCCAAGAGAGACTATCGAAAGCCTTTTCAATATCTAGGGCTAATAAGGAGAAAGGTCTCGATTTCGTATTTGCCCATTGGATAATATTACAGACCTTCCTGACATTATCCGGAGCCTGTCTACCTGGGATGAATCCTACCTGGTCATAGTGGATCAGGGTAGGGAGGTAATGGTTAAGGCGCTTAGCTAAGATAGAGGTAAATATCTTAAGGTCTACGTTAAGGAGGGAGATAGGGCGATAACTTGTGGGACACAGAGGATCTTTATTGGGCTTAGGAATGACCGTGATCAACGCATTAAGCATGTCAGGGGGTAATGTACCACTATGAAGGATATAATTATATAGGCTCCTAAGGTGGGGGATTAATATATCTTTAAATTTCTTAAAATATGAAGCAGAGAAGCCATCTGGACCTGGCGATTTTCCCAATTTAAGAGACGCTATAGTTAAGTCTAATTTCTCATCCGTAACATCATGATTAAGATTTTCCCTAGCAGACGAGGGCAGAGTAGGGATAGGTAGGGTGGAAAGAAAAGAGGCAGTGTCCTCCGTGGGTGGATCAGAGGGCGGTGAGTATAGTTTTTGATAAAAAGCATGGAATTGCTGATATATCGTAGCCGGATTAGAAGTAACCCGTCCTCCCGTATCTTTAAGTTGATAGATATTGTTAAAGTGTTGCCTGGCCCTAAGTTTAGCTGCTAACATTTTATCAGGTTTGTTGGGTAGCTTATAGAACTTAGCTTGTGTCCATCTCGAAGAAGGATCAGTAAGTAATGACTCATTTAGTCTCCAAGTAAAGGGGCATCTAGACGGGGAGTCCAGACTGAATTCTGCCAGCACCAAGTCATGATCCGACCATACGCAAGGGACATGTCTGGCATACAAAAGATGTGGGAGGAGCCGCGTGGAAGCTAGAATCCAGTCAATCCTAGTGTAATGATGATGTATGGGGGAGAAGTAAGTCTATCCCCTTTGGGATCCATTATGTTCTCTCCATGGCTTCTCACTATTTAATTGTATTAATTGTATTTAGTGTTATATCTGCAGCAAACCCAGGAGAGGGGAGAGGATGAGGAGGATAGGAGTGATAGTAGCAAGAATGGTGGTCATAGTGCTCACTCACTCTGTCTCTCCCCTGGACAGTGCAGTGATGGGAATGAAGCATTTGTTCTTACCTTCTGGGCACTCTCTGGTTTTTAGGTCCCCCTGACTGGGGTTGGTTAAGGAGTCCTTGATAAAAAAGGTTGAGATAAGATGCAAGGTAGGGTCCCTTTGTGCAGCTTCAGATGAATTATTGAGGCCAGGTTAACAGCAGAACGGTTCTTTACTGAAGGATTAAGTTGAAACACATCAGTTACACTTCTTAGCATGCAATAGACTGTCAGATGTTCAGAAATGCCCTTTTCACAGTTGTTACAGGTGACATGGCTCCACAGGTAGTTAATAGGCCAAGATAGGCAATCTTGTCTTGTATATAAGAATTGCCCATTATCCACAATGCAACCTCAGGACGGACCCTAAACAGGAACACCTAAACAGGTTGCTCTACTTACAGTACACTTTCACAATGTCGTCTGTGGGATGTGGATATTCTTTTATGCAAACGACCAATCTGCTCCAGTGTTTGTCAAGTCACCCAGGGGCGGACATACCGCCTGTGCAGCAGGTTCAGCTGCAAAGGGGCCCAGAGAGGGAGGGGAGCCTTATTACCACTGGGGGTACTATGGGGGGACTTCCGCCTAGAAGTCCTAGAAGATGGGCTTCAGCGCCGCCTTAGCCTGTAAAGCCGCCCCTCAGTGCCAGTGACGTCTCCATTTAGCAGTGTAAAATTGTAAACAAAACAGCCCTTGCCCTTCGCTTTACAGTGCAGGGCAAGGGAAAGCATCAGAGCATGAAATGTCAGAGTGGCTGAGTAGGTTGAGAATGGGTTATGTCCGGTGGAGGGGGGGCGGCTGGGGGTTGGTTGGGGTTGGGCAGGTATATTCCTTGCACAGGAGCCCTCTGCTGTCTGCGTCCGCCCCTGAAGTCACCGGAAGAAAATGAAAACAAACACAATGCTACAGCACTGTGCAAACACAAATATGAAAGTAAATACAATAGTGCCCTACTCACTTTTCTATAGTGAGCGTAGCACTATTGTATTTACTTTATTATTTGTGTTTGCACAGTGCTGTTACATTGTTTTGTATTTTTTTTGCTTTTGTGCTTTCAGCCATGGAGACAGCACCTGGGCATTGGGATGTGCTGACTAACCCCCACTTTTTTCTTTGCAGTCTGCATTATTGGTGGTTGGTGGGGCTGACTCTATTGGTCGTGCACTCCTAACTAACCTGTCTGTCCCATAGGCTGATTTTAACAAAGCTGTAGCCTGCTCTCCCTGCATTTATTGTAAGACATTTCGCACCAGGAGAGGTAAAATACAGAGTGGGTCCAGCATGCGTGGAACCGGCAATCTCTTAAATTAATGGAGGCCTGTATGGCACCAGTGCAGGTAGTATTTAGTGAAGGGTCCTGTGCTAAAGAGATCGCATTGTCGTTGGCGAACAATTACAAAACTTTTTGTGCAAAATGCATTTGCCAAGAATCTCACATGTATAACATGGGATTAGCATTAGTATATTTCTATAGTTATTTGTGTTTGCAGAGCGCTATTGCATTGTTTGTTTTTGCTTTTGTGCTTTCAGCCATGGTGACGTGCTCCTGCACATTGGCATATGCTGACTAACCCCTACTTTTTTCTTACCAGAAGAAAACTCCTGGAGAGCCAAAAGGTCCTCTTTAGACACCTTGGGGGAGATTTATCAAACTGGTATAAAGTAGAACCAGCTTAGTTGCCCATGAAAGGTGTAATCCGATTGCTTGCTATGGGAAACTAAGCCAGGTCTACTTTACACCAGTTTGATAAATCTCCCTCCTTACATCTACAGGGCTTCTATTTTGCACCTCTATTTCTCTTCTGGTCTGAACCTTACTTGGAAAAGCAGACCAGAAGAGAAAGAGAGGTGCAAAATAGAAGCCCTGTAGAGGTAAGGAGGGAGATTTATCAAACTGGTATAAAGTAATAGTAAGGCACTGTGTGAAGGGGCTTGATGGCCAGCGCCGTAGTAGTACGGTGCGCTGATCGGGCGGGTGCAGGACATAAGACAATAACTCAAAAAAATAAAAATCAATGGCTCCCACAAACCAATCCATCAAAATCTGTGCTGCAAAATCCATATGGCGCTCCTTCTGTTCTGAGTCCTGCCATGTGCCCCCACAGCAGTTTACCACCACATATGGGGTGCTGCCGTATTCAGGAGAAAATGGGGAACAAATTATGGGGTGCTTTTCTCCTGTTACCCCTTATGAAAATGAAAAATTTGGGGCTAAAGCAACATTTTATTGGAAGAAATGAAACTTTTCATTTTCACAGCCAAGTGTTTCCAAATTACGTAAAACGCTTGGGGGTCAAAGTGGTCAGTACACCCCTTTAATATATTCTTTGAAGGATGTAGTTTCCAAAACTTTTTGAGGGTTTCCACTGTAGGGGTACGTCAGGGTCTCTCAATTACAAAATGGTGCCTAAAAACCATTCTACCAAAATCTGCATCTGCAAAATCCATATGGCGCTCCTTTCCTTCTGACCACTGCCACAAACCCATAGAGACGTTTACCACCACATATGGGGTATTTCTGTAAACTGCAGAATCAGAGCAATGTATATTGAGGTTTAGTTTGCTGTTATCCCTTGCTGTGTTGCAAGAAAAAATTGATTAACATGAAAAATCTGCATAAAAATGAAATTTTGAAATTTTGCTTCCATTTTCCTTTAATTCTTGTAGAACATCTAAAGGGTTAACAAAGTTTGTAACATCAGTTTTAAATAATTTGAGGGGTGTAGTTTCTAAAATGGGGCCATTTATGGGTGGGTTCCATTTCGCAAGCCCCTCAAAATCACTTTATATCTGAATTGGTGCTTAAAAAATGGTTTTGTAAATTTTGTTGAAAATTTGAAAAATGGCTTCTAAACTTCTAAGCCTTCTCACGTCCTAAAAACGTAAAATTTATAAAATGATGCCAACTTAAAGTAGACATATGGGGAATGTAAAATAATAACTATTTTTGGAGGTATTACTATGTATTTTGAAAGTAGAGAAATTGAAATTTGGAAATTTGCTAATTTTTTAAAATTTTTGCTAAATTTGGTATTTTTCTATAAATAAAAATAAAATATTTTGCCACAAATTTACTACTGTCGTGAAGCACAATATGTGACAAGAAAACAATATCAGAATGGCCTGGATAAGTAAAAGCGTTCCAAAGTTATTACTACATAAAGTGACACATGTCAGATTAGCAAAAAATGGCCTGGGCAGGAAGGTGAAAACAGGCCTGGGGTTGAAGGAGTTAATGGGGTTATCCTGCAAATTAAAATAAATAAATAAATTAATAAAAATCTGTTTTGTTCTTGAAGGTTTAATATACGGTATGCAAATGAGCCTCATTCAACAAACGCCCATAGAAATGAATGGAGCATGCTGGGAATTGTAGTTTCACAGCAGCTGGAGTGCTGAAGGTTTCTGATCCCTGTCCTAGAGGCTCAGCTCTCTCGGCAGCTGCTGCACCCTCTGCGCTTTGACTGACAGGGCCAGGCAGATGTGATGATGTTTTCATTGCCTGGCCATTGCATTACGTTTTCTCAGCAATTCGGACACATATGAACATGGGACCAACACAGATGTCTTCAGCTGCCAAGTGCACATGTAACAGGTCAGCCAGTGTCATAGGTACAAAACTGCTGACAGATGCCCTTTAAAAATTCTCAAACTTAGAGTGTGCGAGGTTTTTTTTTTTTTACCCCAGAAAGCTGTTGCAAGGGGAATAATAAATTCCCCCCATTGCCGTGCTGCACTTTGTCCTGTTTGAAAATACTGTGCCACGGAGCCAGCACAATGTCTATGTACTACAGGTCAACACTTCCTTTAATGTACAGGTGAACTGATCCTACCAACTACTGTATAATCAGCTTCTGGAGTGGATCATATCTATAAAGTTTATAGTATATGTATAACTTGTTTAGAGACTTATCAGCCATATATAGCTCATAATATGTACACAATGCCTATAATATGCAGTAATAGCATTGTCGATCAAGACATTAACAAAGAATTAACAAAGTAGCAGCAATATTTTCGCTGACTTTGATACAAAAAGAAAGTAATCAGGACCTGTGAAAAGCAATGAAAGCGTTGGAAAGCCGATGCCCCAAGAACAGAGAGTGTGGTGGGATCACAATACATTCCACACTTATAGTTCACCTACTGTACTATGGTCTCTGGTGGTTCGTGCATTATGAAAACACCAATGAAAATTTTGTTTAAGAGTACAACAGGATTTTGACTGAATTCTCATTGAAATTAGGCTACTTTCACTTTAGCGTTTTTACTGGATCCAGCAGCATTCAAAAACGCTTCCATTACTTATAATACAACCATCTGCATCTGTTATGAGCGGATCCGGTTGAATTGCGGACAAGAATAAGACATGTTCTATTCTATTTGCAGGGCCACTGCACGGAGCAACGGATGAGGACAGCACACGGTGTGCTTTCCGCATCTTTTGTGGCCCCATAGAAATGATTGGGTCCGTATTTGAGCCACTAAAATATGCGTCTCGGAGCCTGCAAAAACTACTGTTGTGTGAATGTAGCCTAAGACTGAAAAAAAAGCAATAGAAGCGCATAAACTCCTAAATCTATCTTAAAGAGAATAAAATAAATGGACAAACCTGAACTGGAAACGTTGAAGAGTCATACTGGTGCCTCTGATATAGAGGCTAGACACTATAACATACCAAAGAAACCATACCAAACCAGAAAATGACTCAGGGCTGGAGGCGGACGAGCCCAGTATCTGAGGAGAGACAAAAGTAACTGATAAAACAATAATGTTAACCTTTTATCTATGGAACGCACAGAGCCACAACTGGAAGTCTTTTCTAATGGGCTCAGTCTTGATCCGTAATCCAGTTTTCTAGATGTAATAAATCCAGCTGTAGAATCACAATTTAGAGAAACTTACATGATTTTTAATAATAATAATAATAATAATAATAATAATAATAGTAATAATAATATCTAGAATACAGAAGACATCAATACCCCATCCACTCAGTCAGAGAAAAATCCCAATATACTGAATTTGATAGTTTCATGAAAAAAGTGTTCATAAAATAAATGAAGCCTTGATACCTAAGATGACAAAAGCTTTGGTGGTTCCATTGAAAATGGCTGTTCTGTCCTTCTAAGACTAGGTCAACTGCCATGGATCAATGTCAAATTCTAATTCTAAAAAGAACTTAAAGGGTTACCCCATGATTCATGTAAAAAATGAAAATCTGACATCATATAGGACACACGAATCCCTTTCTAACAAAGCTAGAACCAGCCCTGTACCTCACATGGATCCAGAGATCTCCCCATTCATTACTCTGCTAGATTTACATCAAGCTGACAGCTCAAGGGGAGTGTCTTTTCTGCTGCAGCTCAGGGGGCGTGTCCATGCTCTCCCTATCACAGCTCAGGGGGGCGTGTCCATGCTCTCCCTATCACAGCTCAGGAGGTGTGTCCATGCTCTCCCTATAACATCTCAGGAGGCAGTTCGGCCTTCTCAGAGAGCAGGTCAAAAAAATAATAAGAAAAAAAAAACGGCAGGTGGCTGATTAATGAAAATGATTAATTATCTGCAATCACAAAAGTATTCAGATCCAGGTGCTGGTTTGAAAACTGCAGAATATTTTAATATTTAATAAAGTAACTACAAGATAACAAGGAGCTAATAATTCACAATAGGGTCATTTATTAAGACCAGCATTTTAGATGACAGTCTTAACCCCTGCACTGGTGAAGTTATGTAAAGGCACCGACATCCACTGCCGGTCTAAATCTAGATTAAGAACATTTTCTATGCCTAAAATAGAATCATACTGACTCACAAAATAAGTTTGTCAGGTCATTTTAAGCTTGTAGTAAATACGGTAATTTAAAAAAAAAAAACACGAGACAAAATTTTTGGTGCCAGTTTTCTGGCATCACTGCACTGAAAAGAATGCTATTCAGACTAAAAGCCAAATTTTAATTATAAAAAACATTTTATCTAAAACATGTCATACAAGATCATAAAGCAAACTCACAGTCAAATGCTACCTACAATAGTAGTAACTGGAGAAAAAGTAAGCCCTTTTTTCCCCAAATACACATCATGCAATCCCACAGAAAAACACTACATGCAATGCTGCAGACATGTACTGCTCCGATCCATTCCGATGAAAAATGAAGAATATTATTCACTTATTTGTAGTCAGTAACACACAATGATCGGGTGTTTTAATCTAGATGATTTGCTGAGTTGCTTCTTTTATTTATTTTAGATGTATTAGAAGTGTTTATTGTGAACATACGTAGCTGTAAGTTTCATTTCTGTAGAAACAGAAACTTGAAACTAGCTAGTGAAACCTGTCAAATGAAGCAGTGAACCATGATGATCAAACCACACAATGGCAGAGCATAGCCCATCCTGGGGCAGCAATACTAGCTGCTGGTTAGTTATTGTACATTAGACTGCCTGGAACTGCAGACTAACCAAAAACTGGGTTATTCCATGTCAAGTGGACCAACCTAAAAATCCGACCCTCTCCAAATTGAATAAAATTTTGCACAGATGTTCCCCAGGGTCCTAAAGGAAATTTTACAAAATTTTTCATCTGGACCTCTGTTGGTTCCAGAGTTTCAGGCAGCTGATTATGGACCAGCTGTAATGCGCTGCTTGCTGTGTAACCCAAAGTGGCAACTTTGGCAAGGTACAGTATCTTAAGTAGTTAAGCTAGGAGGCTGAAATTTTGCATGTTAGTAAAACTACTTACTCTAAGTCTCCCTGCAAAGTTTGGAGCCCTAAAAAGGCTTGACTCAATTTTTACATGCTCTCAAAATAGGCAAAAAAAATTGACAAATAACCGTTAAGGGCCTACTGTGACTGTCCACTGCTCCTGACATGCATGTCCGATCAGGCTGTAATATTGCCAGGAGTTATGGCCCATGCAATATATCTTCAGATCACATACACAAGCTTTCCAACCAACTTAAAGGGAACCTGTCATCAACTTTATGCTGCCCTCACTGAGGGCAGTATAAAATAGTGACAGAAATGCTGATTTCAGCGGTGTGTCACTCATGAGCTAAAAGTAAGTGGTTGCCGAGAACCAGCATCATAATCATTGCAGCCTAGGCCTTGAAAAGAGTCAAATCTACATGAGAAAAGTCATGGTTATTCATAATCTCCTGCTCTCCCCGCCTATCTGATGATCATTGGCAGTTCTCTCCTAGAGAGAAAGGGAGAAAACTAGGTAGAAAACTGTCAATCATCTGCAGAAGGGCAGGGAGAGCAAGAATTCATGAATAACCATGACTCTTCTCATGAACATTTGACTCTTTTCCAGGCCCAGTGTGCAATGTTTGTGATGTTGGTTCTCGGCAACCACTTACTTTTAACTTATAAATGACAAACCGCTGAAATCAACTCACCTGTCTCTACTTTATTCTGCCGTTAGTATGGGTAGCATAAAGGTGATGACAGGTTCCCTTTAAGACAAGATATGACTAGACGAAGAAATGACATTTCAGATTTTTGCCATTTTTTGCTACTATTGTGGTGGAAATATCTCAAATGTGTCATTTTTAATCTTTTTTTAATTAATCTCCTCTAATAGAGTATGCTTTTTGCAATAAAAGTCACCCTGTTTTATCGTTGACCCAGCCTTATGTTGTCCAGGACTAAGCTCACAAGAATGGACCTATTTTGCATTCGTGCATGTACTTCACTACAAGGAGAAATTTCTGGTGGCCTCCTGTCTGACCGGCTGGTGAGCCAGAAACATAAGATTATGTAGAGCTGCCGAGCTTCTTATCCTAATAGAACTTTAGATACATTTCCATACACACATTTTAATTGTGGGTTGCCATTTTAAATTGGCACATTTATCATTATAGAAAATGGAAAATTATAGAAGATTGACGGCAGAAAAAGACCACCTGGTCCATCTAGTCTGCCCTTTTATTATTCCTTTATTGTTATCTTAGGATAGATACATGTTTATCCCAGGCATGTTTACATTCAGTTACTGTGGATTTATCAACCACCTCTGCTGGAAGTTTGTTCGAAGCTTCTGTGTCACGGGGGAGACAAGGGAAGGTGTGCCCTGTACTTGAAACCCCCCTTCTTTCCCTACCTACTTGCCTCAAACGGCCCTAGGCGGCCGCGGACAACCACGAAGACGTTCCCTATACTGGGTAAGTGCAGAGGGAGGGAAAGGGAACACAGGGAGAGACAAAACACAGACGGAACAAACACAATGATAGAGTAGTCAGCAAGCCGGGTCAAACACAGGAGATAGCGTAAATACCAGGGGTCAAGAGAAGAGAGGTCCAAGTCCAAGTCCAAAGTCAGAGTCCAAATAGCAAATCCAAAACACAAGGTCGCACAAGCACTGATCAAAAGTATAAACTAATCACAGGCATCTGAGTGAGGCAGTTGCCATCTTTAAATAGCCCACCCAGGATCATGTGATGTGGCCAGCATCACATGACCTGAGGCGGAGCAAGCTGTCCAAACAATATGCAAAGTAGCCATGTGGTGTGATCAGCACCACATGGCTAAACCCAAACAGAGAATTAACTCATGAAGTGCTGGCTGACAAGACCAGCACTTCAATTCCCTATTGCTCGTCTCTAGGGGGGCGGAGAGGTCTGGCGATGTCGTGCAGAGGGAGCACGACGCCGACCTCGCGTGACAGTACCCCCCCCTTCACGAGGGGCCACCGGACCCTTACCAGCGGGAGCAGGCTTATCGGGATGCTGCAGATGGAACTTTTGGATGAGCGAGTCTGCATGCATCCTGGTCAACGGTACCCAAGACCTGTCCTCAGGACCGAACCCCTTCCAATGTACGAGGTACTGGAAGGAATTCCGGACCCTTCTCACATCCACAATTCTGGCAATCTCATGCTCCATTTGTCCTGCTACCTCAACCGGAGGAGGAGACTGTTCCTCAGGACCAACGGGAGCAACATAACGTTTGAGCAAAGACACATGAAAAACATTATGAACACGAAGGGAGTCGGGTAAACATAACCTAAAAGAAACCGGATTGATCACCTTGGTGATCCTGTAAGGACCAATGAAGCGAGGTGCAAACTTGTAGGATGGTACCCTCATGTTGAGATTTTTAGTCGATAACCATACCTTATCCCCAACCTTAAAATTCACACCCTTAGAACGTTTTCTATCAGCCTTAGCTTTTTGAACTCCTTGGGCCTTTTCCAGGTTCGACTGAACCTGTGCCCAAACTGTGCACAGTTCTTGAGAAAAATCATTGACCTCTGGGACAACCGACGCAGATGGGGAACAGGAGCCAAAGCGTGGATGAAAACCCATATTGCAGAAAAACGGCGACATCCCAGAGGATGAATTAACACGATTATTAATTGCAAATTCAGCCAGAGACAGGAATCTGGCCCACACATGTTGGTTATCAGAAACATAACATCTGAGATATTGCTCAACGGATTGGTTAAGACGTTCAGTCTGACCATTGGTCTCCGGATGAAAGGCTGATGAAAAGGACAAAGAGATACCAATCTTATTACAGAACGCCCTCCAGAACCTAGACACAAACTGTACTCCCCTATCAGAAACGATATTCTCAGGAACACCATGCAGTTTGACAATATTATCCATGAACACGGACGCCAAGACCTTTGCAGAGGGTAATTTACACAAAGGAATAAAATGACACATTTTGCTGAATCTGTCAACCACCACAAATATCACGGTTTTACCCTCAGAGCACGGCAAGTCCGTGATAAAGTCCATGGACAGATGTGACCAAGGTCTACTAGGTATGGGTAAAGGATGTAACTCACCCATAGGTCGTGTCTTGGTATTCTTGGACCTGGCACAAGTGTTACACGCAGTTACAAAAGCCTGAACATCTCTGGAGATTGACGGCCACCAATACTGCCTAGAGACCAACTCCTTGGTGGCATTGATGCCAGGATGTCCACACAAAACAGAATTATGGCACTCACCCAGCAGTTGCAATCGCAAATGAGCCGGCACAAACAATTTGTCATTGGGGGTACCAATGGGAGCAAGATGTTGTCCTGCCGAGATTTCAGAAGCGAGGTCAGATGAGGTAGCGGCCACGATGATATCAGCTGGCAGGATGGGCTCAGGAGGGACGTCAGGAGGCTGATACGCCTTGAAACTTCGGGATAAGGCATCGGCCTTAACGTTCTTGCTCCCGGGTCTGAAGGTAACACAAAAATCAAAACGAGTAAAGAATAAAGCCCACCTCGCCTGTCTAGGATTCAATCGCTTAGCCGATTCTAAAAACATTAAATTCTTATGATCCGTGAGGACCGTAATGCGGTGAACTGCCCCTTCTAAAAAATGACGCCATTCCTCAAATGCCCACTTGATTGCAAGTAACTCCCTATTACCAATGTCATAATTCCTCTCGGCAGGAGAGAACTTGCGGGAGAAGAAGGCGCATGGCATAAGATTAGTTAAGGTGGAAGACCCCTGGGACAGTACAGCCCCCACACCATCCTCAGACGCATCCACCTCAACTACAAAAGGCTTACTTTGATCAGGCTGGACCAACACAGGAGCATTCATAAAACACTGCTTTAACCTTTCAAAGGCCTCAATAGCTGCAGGGGGCCAATTGACCAGATCAGCCCCCTTGCGAGTCAAATCCGTAATGGGTTTGGCTACCACAGAAAAATTTTTGACAAATTTACGATAAAAATTAGCAAACCCCAGAAATCGCTGGAGCGCCTTCAAAGAGGAAGGTCGCACCCAATCCACAATGGCCTGTACTTTAACTGGGTCCATTTTGAAAGAAAAAGGGGTGAGAATGTATCCCAAAAAGGCCACTTCCTGAACACCAAAGGTACACTTCTCCCCTTTAACGAACAACTTGTTTTCACGCAACACCTCCAGCACTTGCCTGGTGTGAGATACGTGACTTTCCCAGTCTGCAGAAAAAATCAGGATGTCATCAATATAGACAATTACAAATTTCCCAATAAATGGTCTAAAAATGTCATTGACAAAGTTTTGGAAAATTGCCGGAGCGTTACTTAACCCAAAAGGCATTACCAAGTACTCATAATGACCTTCCGGGGTATTAAAAGCAGTTTTCCATTCGTCCCCCTCACGAATCCTGATTAGGTTGTATGCCCCCTTCAAATCCAGCTTGGTGAACCAACAGGCCCCCTGGACCTGATTCAGCAAGTCAGGAATAAGGGGCAACGGGTATCTGTTTTTAACAGTGATTTTATTGAGCTCCCTGTAATCGATACAGGGCCTCAATCCTCCATCCTTTTTACCAACAAAGAAAAAACCTGCCCCCATGGGAGAAACTGAAGGCCGGATGTGACCCTTGGCCAGACTCTCCTTGAGATAATCCCTCATGGACTGACGTTCAGGAGTAGAGAGATTATAAATGCGACCTTTGGGATATTTGGATCCCTCAATAAGGTCGATGGCGCAATCATATTGCCGGTGAGGAGGGAGGAACTCAGTCTCGGACATGGAAAAAACGTCCGAAAAATCGCCGATATACTTGGGCAAGGAAAGAGACTCAGTGGTACCTCCAAACAGCAATACTGATTTACAACATTTGTCACAATTCATTCCCCATTTTTCCAATTCACCTACCGACCAGTTGATCACAGGGTTGTGGTCCTGTAACCATGGCAGACCTAAAACAAGGTCGGCAGGTAAATCCTTTAATACAAGGAAGGAACAAGTCTCGGTATGGGTAATTCCTACAGTTAATACAACCTCAGGAGTACAAAACTCCACTCTCCCATTATTCAATGGAGTGGAATCCAGTGCGATAATTTCAATCACCTTCCTTAAAGGAACTAGCGGAATCCCCACAGATTGTATAAAATCAAAATCAATAAAATTAATGGCAGAACCAGAATCAACAAAAGCCTTACCGGACCCCCTGAGTTGGTTGTACGCAATGGAGATAGGTAATAATACTTTCCTCCTTACCACCGCTGGGGTTACCTTACTTCCGGCAGAAAGCTCTCTAGAGGGCAGAAGTTTCGGGCATTGCTGGAGCCAGTGGTTCGTCTCACCGCAGTAGAAACAGGTTCCATTCAAGCGTCTCTGATCTCTCAAAGTTCCTCCCCACTGTATGGACTCCTCCGGGACCCTGGTAGAAGGTGGACTCAGAAGAGGGGATTCAGGCAGGACGACACCCTGAGGAATATCTGAACGTTCCCTCCGTCTCTCCCTCACTCGACGATCCAGTTTAATGGCTAGTGTCATGGCCGCCTCTAGGGTGTCAGGAGTAGGGTAACTGACAAGTAAGTCCTTAAGATGGTCAGACAGCCCCACCCTAAACTGGCTTCTCAAAGCAGGGTCATTCCATCCAGAGGAAACACACCACTTTCTAAACTCAGCACAGTAATCCTCTACTGGACGGTTACCCTGCCGAATGTCTCTGAGCTGAGTCTCAGCTACAGAAGTCAAGTCAGGCTCCTCATATAATAGGCCTAAGGCCTGAAAAAATTCTTCCACAGACTGCAAGCTTGGGGAGTCAGGCGGTAAAGAAAAGGCCCATTCCTGCGGATCACCTTGCAGCAAGGAAATAATTATTCCTACCCGCTGCTGCTCGGCACCGAGGAGTGAGGACGTAAGCGAAAATACAATTTTACGCTCTCCTTAAAGGAACGGAAAGTTTTCCGGTTCCCCAAAAACCGATCCGGCAATTTAACATGAGGTTCCACAATGGGGTTAGATGTGGAGGGAGCCGCTACTAGTGCAGGTTGTAGCTGCTCCTGATGTAGGAGCCTCTCGGCCAGGTCCTGGATCATCTGCGCCATACCCTGAACCTGGTCCGTGAGCACCCGCAATTGCTCCATATGATTAGGCCTGTGATTCTGTCACGGGGGAGACAAGGGAAGGTGTGCCCTGTACTTGAAACCCCCCTTCTTTCCCTACCTACTTGCCTCAAACGGCCCTAGGCGGCCGCGGACAACCACGAAGACGTTCCCTATACTGGGTAAGTGCAGAGGGAGGGAAAGGGAACACAGGGAGAGACAAAACACAGACGGAACAAACACAATGATAGAGTAGTCAGCAAGCCGGGTCAAACACAGGAGATAGCGTAAATACCAGGGGTCAAGAGAAGAGAGGTCCAAGTCCAAGTCCAAAGTCAGAGTCCAAATAGCAAATCCAAAACACAAGGTCGCACAAGCACTGATCAAAAGTATAAACTAATCACAGGCATCTGAGTGAGGCAGTTGCCATCTTTAAATAGCCCACCCAGGATCATGTGATGTGGCCAGCATCACATGACCTGAGGCGGAGCAAGCTGTCCAAACAATATGCAAAGTAGCCATGTGGTGTGATCAGCACCACATGGCTAAACCCAAACAGAGAATTAACTCATGAAGTGCTGGCTGACAAGACCAGCACTTCAATTCCCTATTGCTCGTCTCTAGGGGGGCGGAGAGGTCTGGCGATGTCGTGCAGAGGGAGCACGACGCCGACCTCGCGTGACATTCTGCTACTCTTTCAGTGAAATAATATTTTGTAATGTTGTTCTTGATTTTTTCCCTCTAACCTTGTTCTTGTGTTCAGTTTCTTATTAATAACCCTTCCCTCCTGAACTTTATTCAGTCCTTTAACATATTTAAAGGTTTCAGTCATGTTCCCCCTTTCTCTTCTTTCCTCCAGACTATACATATTAATAACTCTGAGTCTTTCTTGATAAGTTCTATGCTTTAGAGCTTCCACCATTTTTGTAGCTCTTCTTTGGACCCAATATCCTTTTGCAGGTGAGGTCTCCAGAACTGAACACAGTATTCCAGATGTGGTCTCACTAGAGCTCTATACAGAGGGATCACAATCTCCCTCTTTCTGCTTGTTATACCTCTAGCTATGTAGCCAAGCATACGATTTGCTTTCCCTACCGCCTGGCTTCATTGGTTACTCATTTTGAGGCTGTCAGAGATGACTACCCCCAAATCCTTCTCTTCTGAGGTCTTGGTTAGCACAGAACTGCCAATATGATATTCAGAGGGTTTCTTCTCCCCAAGTGCATTATTTTACATTTGGAAACATTTAACTGCAGTTTCCACTGTTTTGACCACTTATCTAATAAAGATAAATCATTCTCCATATTACCGACACCTCCTGGAACATCAACCCTATTACACACTTTTGTGTCATCAGCAAACAAGCAAACCTTCCCTACCAAGCCGTCACTTACAAACATGTTAAACAGAACAGGACCCAGAACAGATCCTTGTGGCCCCCACTTGTAACCAGCCTCTGCTCAGAATACACTCCATTACCAACAACCCTCTGGTATCTGTCCTTCAGCCAACTGCAGATCCACTGAAGTTCAATTTTGATAACTTCTCTATCAGCTCTTTATGGGGAACCGTATCGAAAGCTTTACTGAAATCCAGGTAGGCGATATCCACAGCACCACCTTCATCCAGCACTTTAGTTACAAAGTCAAAGAAATCAATGAGATTAGTCGGACATGATCGGCCCTCAGTAAAGCCATGCTGGTTTGGGTCTATCAAGTTGTTTGCTGTTAGATGGTCAATTATCTTCTTTTTTAGACGAGTCTCCATCATTTTTACCGCTACAGATGTCAAGCTGAATGGCCTATAGTTACTAGCTTCTTCTCTACTAACCCTTCTTGTGAATGGGTACAACATTGGCCATTCTCCAATCATCAGGAACATCTCCTGTAAGAAGGGACTGATTATATAGATCAGCCAGGGGGCCGACAATCACAAATCAATATTGCATTGGATGATTTAGCTACTTCCAGTTCAACAGAATTATTGCAATTGCCAAGGAGCAATTTCCAACAACCAGAGAAGATACCAGCCATGGGTGTCCAAGTTTTATTAAAGAAAAACAAGAAAGTAAAAACACAACATGCATACTAAAATTGCTAAAAATACAGATTTCACAAGACTTCTCTTCCAATCTTTCTCAAATTGCACAAAGTTTTGAATTTCACCAAAACATCTCGTGAGAAGATATATTGAATGCCAGAAGTTGTGGGTCCATCAAGGGAAGGAATGACATGTTCTTCTGGGACCCAGCAAGTGTCTCTGAGGGAAGACCAGTAAAATGAACTTGTAGGACCACAGGGATGCAAGATATTGATCAAACCATCATGCTTCTCAATTGAAACTTCACATATATTGCCAATCCACCAGGAGTTATCATAGGTGCAAGCTACGTACTGACCAGGTTGAAGACAGGATACTCTGAGGACAGACTGACATTCAGGTTCCAGAACACTTGCAATAAATGAGGTTGCATCATTCGAAATATTAGTTCTATCAATGGGTTTGAAATGATGGTGCTCATTTGTCCCAGCAACAGTACAACAGTATGACCCTTGCTAAACCTTTCTTCTTGAATAGGTCTGTTTGCATCAATATCTTCCTTTGGGACAAAGAAAAATTTTATACCAGGAACATTTTTGCTTTAGAAGTCATACACATCTTTTGGTGTCAAAGTTTGGTTATTGACTGGATGCTATAAACAAGCCCTGGCAGCTAAACATTTTGCAGTTCCTCCAATTACATTACAGCTGTTGTGTCATGATGCAGGCAGTCACTGATTATGCAAATGCTGAAGCATCGGAAGTCAGGGCTGTAACAGTAAACAATGAAAGGATGAAGTGTTGCCTGGCTATTTTCCCAGTGAAACCCCTGCACTGCTCCTTGGACAACAAAGGAGTAGTTTTTGGCAAAGTCCATCAGGACAATTATATGTCCCTCCTCCTGATTTAGTTTTAGCTCATTTAAATAAGCACTTTGGTGCTTAGAAATAAAATGGTGTCTGGTCAAGTTACAAATTTTGTCAATTAGTTCTGAGGTGAAATCTTCTAAGGATAACTGCTGGGTTTCTAATGTATCCTGATCTGTGTGAACCCACTTCTTAAATTCAACAGTATCATCAGGGTCACTTTCCTTAAAATAATCAGCAAGATATTCTTCTAAAGCAGTCCTTCCAGGGCACCTTTCACATAGTTGGAACGTGCAATCTTTTGATTTAATATCACAGACAGTTTTACTTAGGCTTCTTTCACACTAGGTTCCGTTACTGATAATAAAACCATGTGGATCCATAATGAATGGATCTGGTTGTATTATCTTTAACATCGCTGGGACAGATCCGTCATGAACTCCATTGAAAGTCAATGGAGGACGGATCCGTTTACTAGTGTGTCACACCGAACGGATCCGTCCCCATTGAATTGCATTGGGGGTCATGACAGATCCGTCTTGGTGTGGATGCCTAGGATGGAGAGCAAACCGCAGCATGTTGCGGTTTGCTCTCCGGTCTGGAGATGGAACGGAATGCTTTTAGGAGCATTCCGTTCTCTTCAGTTCAGTTTTGTCCCCGTTGACAATGAATGAAGCGTTTTATAAAACAACGCAAGTGTGAAAGTACCCTTAAAAGCATTTTGTAGTCATATGGAAGTGTAGTTAAAGCATAAGTTTAACATTTTGATGGATTGTGCAGACAACAAATCACAGAAAAAAAGTGGTCTAAAATGGCAGAGACGTGCTCAAACCCCATATGCTGTAGCGCATATCAAACTGGGGGAGCAAATCCTGCACATGTGATCCGTTGCTAACAGCAATCCCCAGAAAAAATGCATACAATGGAGGATGCCTACAGCGGACCACATGTGCAGGATTTGCTCCCCTGGTTTGATATGCGCTACAGCATATGGGGTTTGAGCACGTCTCTAGACCAGTGATTGTGTTTGTACATTTAAACCTGGAGGTGTGGCAACTCCAGGGTTGAATGTGCCTTGACTTAGATCTTATGGTAACATTCTGGTGCACCTGTGCAGCCTCAGTCACATGAGTCATTGGTAGGTGGGACTCACAGCCTCCGCCCCCCTCCCATTGTATATGTGATCTCACACTGGAGGTAACTAGGAGTCGGTCGCTGTGTGTTGGCCTATATGCTCCTTCCATACTTTGTCCATACGGCATAGGTAGGTTAGCGCTAGGTCCCGTGCCACTCTGAGATACCTTGACGCGGTGCTCGGGCTCCGGTATGTTCTTGATATAAGAATATATTGGCGAAAGTCTAATTTTAACATCAGCGTGAGGGTTTAGCCATATATTATCAATTTCATTACTGTCGCAGTGCACCCTTTTCCGCGATTTGTGCAGACACAGACTGAATGAGTTCCAATTGAGTCAACAATAATGCACCATTTTGGCCAAAACTCACAGAATTTTAAGAACCCAATTTCAGGCCCATGCTTGTCCCGATAGATGGTGTACAATTCCTTCAAGTTGCACAAGATCTACCTATTCTGCTTCAATAGCTTTTCACCATTTATCCTCAGACACACAATCCTTTCTGCCTGAACATACTCTAGAAAATTCATAATTTTCATAAAAATCCAGTACATTCTGCTTTATGTGCTCAGACAGCATTTTTCCTTGCTTGGGTTTAGGAACAGCAAG
>ONZH01005348.1:0-114604 GCA_900303285.1 Rhinella marina | reverse complement strand
GTAGAGACCAAAAGTTTGGACACACCTTCTCATTCAAAGAGTTTTCTGTATTTTCATGACTATGAAAATTGTAGATTCACACTGAAGGCATCAGAACTGTGAATTAACACATGTGGAATTATATACTTAACAAAAAATTGGGAAACAACTGAAAATATGTCTTATATTCTAGGTTCTTCAAAGTAGCCACCTTTTGCTTTGATTACTGCTTTGCACACTCTTGGCATTCTCTTGATGAGCTTCAAGAGGTAGTCGCCTGAAATAGTTTTCACTTCACAGGTGTGCCCTGTCAGGTTTAATAAGTGGGATTTCTTGCCTTATAAATGGGGTTGGGACCATGAGTTGTGTTGGTCAGACGTCAGGTGGATACACAGCTAATAGTCCTACTGAATAGACTGTTAGAATTTGTATTATGGCAAGAAAAAAGCAGCTAAGTAATGAAAAACCAATGGCCATCATTACTTTAAGAAATGAAGGTCAGTCAGTCCGAAAAATTGGGAAAACTTTGAAAGTGTCCCCAAGTGGAGTCGCAAAAACCATCAAGCGCTACAAAGAAACTGGCTCACATGAGGACCGCCCCAGGAAAGGAAGACCAAGAGTCACCTCTGCTGTGGAGGATAAGTTCATCCGAGTCACCAGCCTCAGAAATCGCAGATTAACAGCAGCTCAGATTAGAGACCAGGTCAATGCCACACAGAGACACATCTCTACAACAACTGTTAAGAAGAGACTGTGTGCAGCAGGCCTTCATGGTGAAATAGCTGCTAGGAAACCACTGCTAAGGACAGGCAACAAGCGGAAGAGACTTGTTTGGGCTAAAGAACACAAGGAATGGACATTAGACCAGTGGAAATATGTGCTTTGGTCTGATGAGTCCAAATTTGAGATCTTTAGTTCCAACCACCGTGCCTTTGTGTGACACAGAAAAGGTGAACGGATGGACTCTACATGCCTGGTTCCCACTGTAAAGCATGGAGGAGGAGGTGTGATGGTGTGGGGGTGCTTTGCTGGTGACACTGTTAGGGATTTATTCAAAATTGAAGGCATACTGAACCAGCATCTTGCAGTGGCATGTTATTCCATCAGGTTTGCGTGTAGTTGTACCATCATTTATTTATCAACAGGACAATGACCCCAAACACACCTCCAGGCTGTGTAAGGGCTATTTGACCAAGAAGGAGAGGGATGGGGTGCTACGCCAGATGACCTGGCCTCCACAGTCACCAGACCTGAACCCAATCGAGATGGTTTGGGGTGAGCTGGACTGCAGAGTGAAGGCAAAAGAGCCAACAAGTGCTAAGCATCTCTGGGAACTCCTTCAAGACTATTGGAATACCATTTCAGGTAACTACCTCTTGAAGCTCATCAAGAGAATGCCAAGAGTGTGCAAAGCAGTAATCAAAGCAAAAGGTGGCTACTTTGAAAAACCTAGAATATAAGACATATTTTCAGTTGTTTCACACTTTTTTGTGAAGTATATAATTCCACATGTGTTAAATCATAGTTTTGATGCCTTCAGTGTGAATCTACAATTTTCATAGTCATGAAAATACAGAAAACTCTTTGAATGAGAAGGTGTGTCCAAACTTTTGGTCTGTACTGTATGTTTCCTACCAATTTTTCCTCTAAAATCAATTTCCCCGTATACGCGATGAGGCCTCAACAGAATGTTGTATTATCGGAGAATATGATGAGGCTCATGGTCATGTAATTTTACAGGCTGTTCCTGATGTTGGCCATTTGGTGGGTACCTCCACATCCATTACCTATTGGAGAGGCAGGAACATCAGAGATCGTCTTGTACATAGTTTTCAGACTCCACAACACCTTCGCTTTACAGCTTCAGAGACCAATTGCAGGGTACTTTCAAGTGTGGAGGTTGTGTCGCTTGTGGCTCAATCAAAAAAGGCAAAATCTATTACATCAAGTCATTCATTAACTGTAGGTCCACTGGGGTGGTATATTTGGCCACCTGCAAGTGTGGTCTATAGTATGTGGGGAAGACGGTACGAGAATTCTGGAGACGCATCGGGGAACACCTTAACGATGTTAAGAACCAAGCTGACACTTCAAGGGATCTCCACGAGGGGGGGATTTTGACAGACGGGTGTTGCAAAAGGAGACATTTCGACTTAAAGGGAACCTGTCATGTCCAAAACACCCCCTGAACTAGAGTAAGCGTTGTATAGTGTAAGTGGTGCTGAATCCGAATATGTAAGTTTTATTTTCATACTCACTTCCATTCCGACGCTGTGCTCCCACAAACCTGCAGTAAAATGCCCTGAAAGGACTCCAGTGCTCACTCACATAATGGAGAGGACTCAAAGAAGAGTCCAGTGAGTGCATTTTACTGTTGGTATGTGGGAGCACAACATCAGAATGGAAGTGAGTATGAAGATACAAATTACATATTCGGATTCAGCATCACTTACACTATACACCGCTTACTCTAGTTCATGGGGTGTTTCGGAGATGACAGGTTCCCTTTAAGACCATGCGACCAAAGGGCTTGAATGACCACATTTCATTCACTTGCTTCCTTTGAGTATAATGGGCACACCCGTTTGGCTGTGATGCACATTTTATTCATATTAGATATCACCTTGACTTATTTTGCATATCAGGTCATCCAGTATTCTAGCTGAGACGTCCATACGTTTTTGATCATTATTTATTTTTTTTACCAATGGGGTGAAAATTGATATTAACATCTGGTTATTGGGGCAGCATCACATCCACGCATATGTATTCCCCTTTATCTAATGAGCCATGTTATTATGTGAATATTAAGAAACAATGTTTCTAATCATTGTATCAAGATAATTGCGTAATCAGCACACTCACAAATGGGCAATAGCATGGACAATCCCTTTTATTTGTAGTATCTAACATATAGGAAGGAAAGTTTCATAAAATAGATATATATAAAAAGATATATCTAAAAAGGATATATATAGAATATATCAAAAAGTGCCAAAAATAGCAAGTAAAAAGATAAAAATAAGAAATAGAAAATATGAAATATAAAAAAATATGAAATGTAAAAAAATACACAATTAAAAAATATGTGATCCGTTACTCAATAGAGATGATATGTGTAGTAAACGGTAGTATATCATCCGTGACATAAATGATCAATAGTCAATAACATGTCATCTATAGCATAGATCACTTGGCTGTTATATTAGCCACTAAGTGGCAGTATGTGCAGATAGATGACATATGATTAAAGGGGTTGTCCGGGTTCAGAGAAGAACCCGGACATACCTGCAATTTCACCCAGGCAGCCCGCTTGAAGAGGGCATCGGAGCATCCTATGCTCCGATGCCCTCCTTTGCCCTGCGCTAATTAGCGCAGGGCAAAGGAATTTAGCCAGTTCCGGTGACGTACCGGTCCCTGCCGGGCAGAGGCTTCCGCCCGGCAGTGAGTCGGTGACGTCATCGGCGCTGATGGACGGGCTTTAGCGCTGCCCTAGCCAGTAAAACGGCTAGGGCAGCGCTAAAGCCGGCCCATTAAGGCCGGTGACGTCACCGAACTCACTGCCGGGCGGAAGTACCCGCCCGGCAGCGAGTATTTACAAACAAAAGAGACCTTGCCCTGCGCGATCTAGCGCAGGGCAAGGGGGGGCATCGGAGCATGAGATGCTCCGATGTCCTCTTCAGGCAGGCTGCCTGGGTGAAATTGCAGGTATGTCCGGGTTCTTCTCTGAACCCGGACAACCCCTTTAAGCTTTGCTCATGAGCAAACTGATAACTAGTTGTTTCAATTTGAACACAGTTTCAATTCAATAATATTGTTTCAATTTGAACACAGTTTCAATTCAATAAAGTCAGTTTAAAAATACTGGTTATAGAGTATTATCACATAGGCATAAATGAATTCATAGATTATAAATAGTCCAATATATATATATGTGTTTACATATATAAATGATGCCGCTCATATAGACCAGATGGTTAAATACCGTCCTTTCAAATATCCTGTTCAACTTGTAGTTAAAAAGTCTAGCGTATTGACTTGAGCGTAAGTAATAATAGTTGAACTTATAAGTTGAAATTTATTTCCTTACATAAATGGTAAGTACATTACCCTCCATTGTACGATGGGATGTCTTGTGCGATCGCTCCGGAGGTCGCCTTGTCAGTATTGCCGCTCCTTGCAAATAGCAGATTCGCGCGTGTACTTCGCGCCTAATATTGGCGTTCCACGTGGCGTCCCACGTGGATGCTTACTGGAGACAGTAATCTGCGCTAGTCACCCTGTATTAGTTGGATTCAGTTCTGTTCGACAGTTTTTTCATATAAGGAGTAAATAATTTGGGTAATGTGCATTGGGCAAGCGTCACATCTAAGCAAACATATGCCCCTTCCTCTCCTTTCACTCTAATGAGTTGTGTCATCATGTGAATGAAACAATGTTTCTAAATCATTGCTACTTGCCCGCTTGGTGATAACCGCATCATATACGATCATTTTGTGCTGGATTGTCATTAACCCCTATCAATCTGGGTTATTTTGACCATATTTCATGACATTAATTATAACAGGGTAGTGTATTTTCACTATTCCTTTGTTCATCCACTTACAATGGGGAATGTTTTCCCACCCTGTCCCCCATTCAGGTTCTGCGATCGGGCCGGTGAGAAGCGTGATGTTAGCAGTGCTTCATCCTTCACCGTGCCCTGCTGTAGGAGGGAGGGACCTGATAACGAGGTGCAGGGGGCGGGGCCACTCTGCATAAAGGGCGGGGGTTCGGTGGCCGCCTTACGGCCATTCTAGTGCCTGAGTGCGGCCCCTACACATGTGAGAGGGGTCCGTGCATCTAGGACAGTTTCTGAACGCACCTCCTGCTTATTTAATGCTACCTAGGCTCCTGAAGACACACTCCAGCATTTGTTCTAAGTGTCTGACTATGTAAATGACCGCCGGGCAATAGGTGTGTACCTGAATCTGGCCGTGCGTTCGTTCCATATGTCACTGCTGTACACCTGACCCAGTGCCAGGGGCGGATTGACAATAGACCTTACAGGGAAATTTCCTGGTGGGCCGATGCCCAGGGGGCCTCCTGGACCCTCCTCATGGCTGGCCAGTGGAAGTTTTTGGGGATGTATTTTGTGCTGTTGGCAGTATTTTGTGATGGATTGTGGTATTTGGCTCTGTTGGGGTGGTATAATGTGCCACAATATGGTATTGCTGGCCCTGCCTTCCATCAATTTGGACCCAACTAGAAAACAGGGCCACTTTTAGTATTTTTCCAGGGCCACTTTAAGGTCCCAGTCCGCCCTTGCCCAGTGCATACGTTTGATCACAGTAGACCTGGGCTTTTGTCCTCTGGCTGTTATGTGTCTGGCCAGTAGACACTGTAGGTTGGTGTACATTTTAAATTGGCAAATATAGAGAGTACAGTAATTGGCCCCTATCACTGCACTGGTTTTTTTTCTAAGATTCAACACTAAGTAAAGTTTTTCTTATTTTCTTTTTAGGCTAACCCTATTGATATTTGATTCTGTACCAATTGCAAGCCAGGAACGTGATTCAGGTTTTCTGAGATTTGTCTAAAATCAATTTTATCTTCGGTTTTGGGCGTATTCTTGTCATTCTGTAAAAGTGGCGTAATACTCCGACAACATTGTTCACAGCAGCGACTTTGGAGTCCAAGATGCATCCAGACATTCTCCCCATGCTGTTCCCAAACCATTTCAGTGGTGTTTCCATCATTTTCTCACCTTTCCCTATGAACTAGACACCCTCCCCTCTTCAGAGCAGGGGGTGCCTAGTTTAGTGCTCTGGTTCTCCCATTGACTTCCATTGTGCTCAGGTGCTCTGTAGAGCACTCGAGCATCGCCTAGTGTTCTACCCGAGCACTATGGTGCTCGATCAACACTACTGAGCACCTAAAGGGCTCACTCCACAAAAATAAGCATCCAACAAAAGCCCCGTAGTATCAACACTACTCACAGGCGGTGACATAGCCACCTCTGGCGTCACCACTGAACCCTCCATTCTGGCAACACCCCTTCCCGACCGGCGCTGTACATGTACGGCGCTCGGGCGGTGCGGGGACATGACGCCCGCTCGCGGGTGCGACGGGCGTCATGGCCGGCAAGCCTCTGCTGTTTCTAACAGCAGAGACTTGCCGCTTCTTACCTCCGTCAGCGGCATCTTCCTGGGCCTTCTGATGCCGTGATCACACGTGATCACGGCATCAGGATGCGTCTGAACCCGGAAGCCTACGCTTCCGGGTGGTGTACAGACGCCCCGATTGGCCAATCAGGGTGCTTGTACACCATATGAAAACTGTAATCCTCGCTGGTGAGGATTACAGTTTTCAAACTGCAATTCTTATTCTGGCCACTAGATGGCAGGCCAGGATAAGAAATGAGCAATTTTAGGATTTAACTGCATCTAGTAAATCCATGATTGCTCATAAAGAAAAAAAACAAAACACAATATATCAGCTCATATTTGAGCTTTAAAATAATCACAAGAAAATAAAAAAAATGTTAAAAAATATATAAAATATAAAAAAGATATAAAAGTTCAAATCACCCCCCTTTCCGTATAAGTAAAAAATAAATACCTAAATAACAATAAATATAGACATCTTGGGTATCACTGTGACCGAAAACGCCCGTACTTTTAAAATATATAAAAAAAATTCCAATACGGCAAATTGTGTGGTGGAAAAAAGCGTCCAAATGGCGATTCGCCGTTTTTTGTCACTTTTTTTTTCTAAAAAAAATTAAATAAAAAGTGATCAAAAAGTCATACGCACCCCAGAATGGTATCAATAAAAACTTCAGACCGCCCCACAAAAAATGAGCCCCCATACAGCTCTGTACACATAAATACCAAAAAGTTATAGGAGTCAGGATATGACAAAGAAAAAAAAAAAAAAGGGCAACTTTCTAATTATTTTATCACCATCTAAACCCAGGAAAAACTATACATATTAGGTATTGCCGGATTCATACTGACCAGTAGAATGAAAGTAACCGGTCAGTTTTAATGCCCATCGAACGCTGTAAATAAGAAACCCGTAGAACTGTAGCGGAATAGCGGTTTTCTTGCAATTTCACCCCATTTGGAATTTTTTTCCCGCTTCCCACTACACCATATGCAATATTAAATGGTGGCGTTGGAAAGTACAACTTGTCCCGCAAAAAAGAAGCCCTCATACAGCTATGTGAACAGAAAAATAAAACAGTTATGGCTGTTTGAAGGCAGGGAGCGCAAAACGAAAATGCAGAACCGAAAAAACCTCCAGGGGTGAAAGGGTTAATATATCTAGCATATTATCAGTATTAGAAACACTACGACTGCCCCAAGTCTGTGAATAGGCAGACACACCACTCATCGGTGGTGCAACAGCCGATGAAATGGGAACTGGAGGAGAAGGGAGCATCAGTAGCCAGAACTGCAGGTGCTGTCATCTGAGACGCCCATGATCAGCTGTCATAAAGCCTCCCGCGACTTTGTCTCTGTCTTCAATAATCACACCTAAATGAGTGCCTAGGACTCTCAACACTGGAAGGCAACAAATCCATCCGGTCTCTACACCTACAGGAGCTTCAAGAACTGCGGTGTTGATGACTGTAACGTGACCGCCCATTGGGGGGTTACAACAGTCTCACAAGAAGCAACAGGCTTAGCGGGTGCAGTCTTTATAAGGTCAATGTGCATATAGTTACAGTCTTTCAGTGAAGGCACAGTCTTGTCCATACCTCTCAACTGATCCAGCGGGACAGTCCTGGATTTCGGTGGCTGTCCCACTGTCCTGGTATGTGGGAGGTATGTCCTGCTTTCTGGCAGCTGTCCCTGCTTCCATAAGAAGCAGAGACAATTGCCATAATAAAGCAGAAAGCCAGCATTGCCTACCTGCTTCATTATTCCTCCTCCCTGCTGCTCTCCATACCGGTGGTCTGTGCGGGGGGTGGGGCCGGCCGGCAGTTAGCCTTGGCTCCGCCTCCTCCACAGACTACAGCAGCCGATGTCCTGCTGCTGCTAGGAACAAGGTAAGTATGTGGTGTTTATTTTTTTACTTTCTGTGAGGGGCACAATGTGGGCACATTACTGGGGGACACAATGTGGGGATATTACTGAGGGGCACAATGGGGGCATATTACTGGGGGGCATAATGTGGGCATTTTACTGGGGGCACAATGTGGGCATATTACTGGGGGCACAATGTGGGCATATTACTGGGGGGAACATCTGGGCATATTACTGGGGACACAGCTGGGCATATTACTGGGGGAACAGCTGGGCATATTACTGGGGGCACAATGTGGGCATATTACTGCGGGCACAGCTGGGCATATTACTGGGGGCACAGCTGGGCATATTACTGTGGGCACAATGTAGGCATATTACCGGGGGCACAGCTGGACATATTGCTGGGGGCACAGCTGGGCATATTAATGAAGGCACATAACTGTGGAATAATTACTATGTGGGGCAGTAAGGGGACTGGTTGGGATTAGGTGTATAGTTATGTTTTGGGTGGAGTTAGAGGCGTGGCCTTATGCTGAAATTTTTTTCAGCAGCGCACAATGTGTCCCTCTTTGTTTGTTTACAAAGTTGGGAGGTATGCTTTATCAGTAGCAAAAGGAAGAAAGTACTGTATCTTTAAGCAGCACCAACCTATCATTCCTGCAGTTGTCAACCCGAAATCCCCTCTAGATAGTGCAGTTTCAAATGAATGGCGTCCAAAAGATGCTCCTAGGTTGCAGTATCTCTGTCCTCGCCACTACACTGCACACACTGCTCTGCACAGCTGTATTATTGCACACACTTCTGCTCATTACTAGTCTCATCAGAAATGCACACTTTGCAGCAGGCTGACTAGGCTTGATCCCAGACCTGTTTGCTATGCAGGTTTTGGGTGCTCTTAGGATGCTCTTGACTCTCTTTCTGCCCCTGACTCTGGTCTGAACTCCCCTGCAGGGCTCATTAAGGTTATTTTTAACCCTCCTACTGTCCTGTGTTTTAAATTCTAATATTTATTATATATAGAGTGGAGGGTGGAATAATCAATCACAGTGGCTATCCTCATACACAACATAGCTATGTTTAGTGCTTTGTCTGGTTGAAAAATACAATCACTGCATGTAATGAATAGTTGCGGTTTATCTATATTGTACATTATGGGGTCTAGAAGTCGGGACCTGACACAACGTGCACCAACAGAATATGGAAACTGAGGTGGAAGTACCGCTGCTTTGCTGAAATTCTGGACCTATCCTGAGGATAGGTCATCAGTATTTTAGCACTGCACCTTATGTGCCTGAGTGTGATTGCCGCCATCTGCATGCAAAATTACACTATACGTAGCTTATACTGTATTGGACTGAAAGCCTGAGGTTTATTATTCGCTATCGTACATTATCCTCTAAATGTTTGTGTTTGTATATGCATTTTACATGTTGTGTAAGACGGTTATGTAATGAAAGCAATGTAAATTTTATTAGCATATCATAGAGATTCTGTATCGTGATCCATTTCCTACTTAGAATGCACCATTGAACATTCACATAACTCTTTGTTCTTTGCTAATAAAATACATTTTAATGAATCATAATTACCAGCTTCATAAACACTCATGTGTTTTGCGGCAGCTAAATCTGTATGTTCTCATTCATTTCTCTGTGTATCTTTAATGAGTCCCTCATTTCGCTATTAAAATAGAAATATCACCAAGAAGCAAATTAAGGAATTAGTCCTAAAGGAGAAGTTATCAAGTTGTTGTGATTGTAACTACTCACAATAGGATGAATAGAATTATATATATCTAAGTAAACCATTAGGGACCAAGGGATTGCTAATGTATATTATTTTATTATTGTATTGTACATAATACTTGTATATTTCATTATGCAGTTTATTGATACATACTTTGGTCTGATCATGAACTACACATATTTACAAAGAACTGTAGAATCAGGGATATAACTACTGCCATGGATACCAGCAGCCAAGGGGTTCATCTGAAGTTGGTGTAGTTAATGATCACTGTAGATGATAAAGGGAGTAAGTGAATAGAGGCTGTGAAAAATGGAAAGCAGATATTTGGGACATAAGGAAAAGACACAGAAAAAACAAAATATTCATATCCCAGGCCCTGATCTCACTTGCTACTAAGTGATTATGGTAGAGTGGTCCTCATAATTTTTTCTATAGGACCCAATGTCTACAGTATTAACAATGCTGTATCTGATATATAGAATAAATATACTTTCCGTAATCAAGGATTTGAGGAACTGTGTTTTGTCAGTTATCAAAGAAGTAGAGGGCAGCAGAGCCTGGACCAGGAGTAGGTGAGGGTAGGTGCCATATTATGGCAACATCTGCGGCTGTTGAGTCTCATAGGCTTCAGGCCTGAATGGGTGCATTATATACTGGCACTACAGGGGGTAGGGGGATGCATTATACACTGGCCCTTTAGGGGGGTGAATTATATACTGGCACTACATGGGAGGGGGTGTATTATATACTGGCACTACAGGGGGAGGGGGAGTATTATATACTGGCACTACAGGAGGAAGGGGGAGCAGTATATACTTTCACTAGAAGGGGTGTGTGTTATATACTGGCACTACAAGGGGAGGGGGAGCATTATATACCGGCACTACAGGGGAGGAGTATTATATACTGGGGCTACCTGTGGAGGAGGGGTTCATTATATATTGGCACTAGAGATAAGCGAACGTGCTGGTAACGAGCACTGTACCGCTTGGCTCCCCTGTGCTCGCATGGGCGCAGGCAGCCACTTTCGTCCTCCTCACCCGACGGAAGCGGCTTCCTGCGCCCATGCGAGCGCAGGGGAGCCGAGCGGTACAGTGCTCATTACGAGCACGTTCGCTCATCTCTAATTGACACTACAGGGGGGGGGAGCATTATATACTGGCACTACAGGGGGGGAGTATTATATACTGGCACTACATGTGGAGGAGGGGTGCATTATATCTTGGCACTACTGGGGGTGCATTATATACTGGCACTACAGGGGGGAGTATTATATACTGGCGCTACATGTGGAGGAGGGGTGCATTATATACTGGCACTACTGGGGGTGCATTATATACTGGCACTACAGGGGGAGGGAATGCATTATACACTGGCACTACAGGGATTTGCATTATATACTGGCACTACAAGGTGGAGGGGGTAAATTATATACCGGCACTACAGGGAGGAGGGGGTAAATTATATACTGGCACTACAGGGGGGAGGTGGGTGCATTATATACTGGAGGGGGCACAGAGAGAGCATAACTACTGTGAGGGGGCTCAAACGGGGTATTTCCACTGTGAAAGGGGCACAGATGTGTCTGTCCCTGTGTCTGTCACCGTCACCATGCCCACAGTGTTCTTGTCTTGACGCAGCTGCATCAGGACGTTCTGTGGGGGGCAAGAAGAAGACCGAAGAGGAGACAGCTCCGCCAGCATGGAGTCCACGGAAGAGGCACAGGGAGGCAGGTAACACTACACAGGTAACACTACCACATGATCTACACTAGTGTTATCTGTGGTTTTACATAGGACTGCAGGTAACACTACCACATGATCTACACTAGTTTTATCTGTGGTTTTACATAGGACTGCAGGTAACACTACCACATTATCAGCACTAGTGTTATCTGTGGTTTTACATAGGACTGCAGGTAACACTACTGCATTTTCTGTACTCAGCCATCACTGTGTTAGGTGTGCTGTTACATAGGACTGCAGGTAACATCTACTATAGTATCTGTACTCTGAGATTTATCACTGTGTTACCTGTGGTGTTACATAGGACTGCAGGTGATATCAATAACATTATCTGTACTTGTACCGCCCCAGATCTGGCAGGACAGTCTTGGAGTTCGGTAGCTACTTGGCTTTCATACTATTTTTTAAAGGGGTTGTCTCATCATGGACAATGGGAGCATATCTCTAGGATATGTCCCCTTTGTCCTATAGGGCCACCGCTGGGACCCACACCTATATTCAGAAAGGAGCCCTGCAAGGTGGTGGCTGGAGGACTCTGGTCCGGCCATCACCAAGCCGGCTCCCCATAGAAGTGAATTGGAGCGTACCACGCATGCGCAGTCACCGCTCCCGTTCATTTCTATGGAGCCGACGGAAATAGCCGAGCCAGCTCTCTGCTATTTTCGCCGGCCCCATAGAAAATGAATGAAGGGCGGCTGCGCATGCGCAGTGCGCCCTCCTTAACTTTCGGGGCTACGTTCTGGATATAGACGATGAGACCCCCTATTAGACAATGGGGGCATATACTAGCGATATACCCCCATTGTCCAAGATGACACAAACCCTTTAATGGGAGGAGGGGGGCACCATTTAAATTTTTGCCTCAGGCAGCAGAAGAGCTAGAATCGGCCCTGGTCAATTCACATGTAGTGCAGTGAACATTTACAACATATTAGCAATAGAATAGACATTTTGTGGATATGAAACTCTGCAGCATACCCTGAAATCCATGCATATTTTTTCTGTTACATGTGGATAAGGTTTAAAAACTTATGAGGTACTAAAATCTTCTTTTGGCTACTTTTGCACAGTCAGTATTCGGTCAGTATTTGTAAGTTAAAAATAGAAGTGAGTCAAAAACATTGAAGAGGTACAAATCCTTCCACTCTGTTTTTTCTCTCCTGCTTTTCTTTTGTGGCCTTAAAGTGGCTTTAAAGAGGTTCTCTGAAATTTTCAGATTGATGGCCCATCCTCGGTCTGTTGCCAATCAGCTGTTTGAGGAAGCCAGGACGCTAAATGGAGCACTGGTGTGCGCGCTGCAGTTTCTTCACAGCTCATCAAGCACAATGCTATCCATTGAAAGCTCATGAATGGGTTTGAGCTGCCCCTAATCCATGTGACTAATGAACATGATGTCACATGACATAGGAAGAGACCTAAGTGCTCAGCGAGTTCCATGACCTCTTTATATAGCTGATCGACAGGCGTGTCGGGAGTCGGAACCCCGCTGATCTAATATCAATGACCTATACTGAGGATAGACCATCAATATCAAAATCCCAGAGAACCTCTTTAAAATGTATTTTTCTGGGACTTTAATGTTGATGGTTTATAGGTCAACAATATCAGATTAGTGGGGTTCCCGACATCCCCAATGATCAACTGATTCAAGGGGCTAGCACTGTGGCCTTTCCATTGTTCACCAAGCACAGCTCTATATGTAAATATAAATGTAAAGAACTGTGGTAAATAATAATGAAGAGGCTGCAGCACTCACCTGAGCTATGCATCCATTTATTTAGCTAATTAGTGGGGTGTCAGGGGTACATTTTTTAGTCCTGGTTCTCGCTCACTGAAGAGTTGTGTCTCAGACGTACTGTTTTCGCCACTTCATGCTCTTGAAAAGGAATTATGGGAATTATTGCAACCATATCCTCCCAGATGGGCAGTAAGGAATCTAAAAAACAGGATGACCCCCTCAAAGATGTGTAAAGTTTTTGTAAACAATGCAATGAGATAAGTTTATTATGGGAAGTTGTATTTATGCTGAAGTGCCTTAAAGGGGTCTCATCACAGACAATGGGGACATATCGCTAGGATATGGTCCCATTCTCTAAGGGCCCGTTCAGACGGCCGCAATACTACGGCGGCCGCCCGGCGTGTGTTCCGCTCATGCGGACATGTTTTATCTTTTTATGCAAAGCCGCGGCACGGAGCTGGCTCCGTGCCGTGGCTGTGCGCTCCCATAGAGGTGAATGGGGCCACATCTATTCCGTAATATTGCGTAATAGATACGGCCCCATTCATACAGTCATGTGAATGGGGCCTTATAGGTGCAGGTCCCACCACTGAGACCTGCACCTATATCGAGAACGGAGCCCCAAAAGTGGTGGAGGACGAACTGCGTATGTGCAGCCACCCTTCATTCCTTTTCTATGGGGCTGCCAAAAATTGCCGAGTGCTGGCTTGGCTATTTCTGTCGAGCCCCTTCCATGGGGAGCACGCTTGGTGGTGCCCGGGCCAAAGTCCTCAAGCCACCACTTTGTGGGGCTCCGTTCCCTATATAGGTGCGGGTCCCAGTGGTAGGACCTGCACCTAAAAGACAATGGGGGCATACCCTAGCGATGTGCCCCAATTTTCTGTGATGAGACAACCCTTTTAAGCAAAGTATTAATAAATACTACCTTGTCTTCATAAGTCACCTATTTGCCTTAACAAACTCTTTGAGAACACAATAATAACATACACCATCCAAAAAACAGTTAGTATTAGCAATACAAAGACTGACTTGGATGAATATACGCAACTCCCTCATATGAACTTCTGATATCAAGCCATTTTTTACCAAGAAGTACAGCAACAGAGACAAATGAAAGGGTCCAAATGAAAATAAGAAAGTTAGTAAGTTGACCAACAGGATCCTGGTTGACTTTTCTTGTCCTCCGGAGGTACGATAAAGGTCATTTTGGATTTTGTTTTTGAATGTAACAAGTATATGTGCTGTGCAAAATGTCAAGAGGGTAGCACTAAGGAGAAACACCAGTTCAAGCATGGTGACCAAGTGAATGTTCCTCCAAGTTGCATCTGAAAACCCGTAGAAACAATGCGATTCATTACTGTCCTTAAGTTGAAGAAGAAAACCAGTAGATGATCCCCAAACAGTTATGCAAACTAAGATGCATATTATGGTTGCCTTCTTAGGAGACCTCAAAACCTTAGAATAGAAGGGGAATTGTATAGCAATGTAACGGTCCATACAGATACACACTGATATGAAAATGCTACCATACATATTGACAAAGTATAGGCTCTCCAGGAATGTGCAGACACCAGATCCCAGCATCCACTTGTCCCCAACATTATATGCTTTTATTTTAAAAGGAAGGGTAATTAACAGCAAGATATCGAAGAGGATTAAAGTTGACATATACATTGTTGTTTCCATCCATTTCTTAATCCTGAAGAAGAGCATCCAGAGGGCTATTGTGTTAAAGATTAGGCCAAAGATGAATGTTGGGATGTAAACGACTAATTGGAAGAGTTCAACTGACTTTTCAATATCAGTAAAGTTGGACATTTTGTGGAAAGCCTGCAAAACATATATAGTTAGTTACTAATAATGTCTTTATCCATATAATGTGCTCACTAGAAGGTTGAGAATAACAATGCAATACTCATGCTTCTACTTAACCCTCTACCTAATGATTGTTTATGGCCGCCTAACCTGTATTAGGCTTCATTCACACATTTTTGGTTAGTATTTTGCATCATTTGTCATAACTGTGAGTGGGTCCATAATGCACAAAAAGGTCAAATATTTCCATTATACTTTTCTGCATGTACCACTGCAGGTTTTGACTTACAAATACTCATGGAAGACATTGACCAATATATGTGTCTGAATGAGGTTTTAAAGAATATGCTATGGGGGTGTGGCCTAGGTGCGGAAGGGAACAGACGCATGGTGGCAGAGCTCTGTGAGCAAAAACCCAATCAGCTGTCATCCGCAGCCATAGTTGCATTTTTTCACCTCCCTTTGTCCACATCGGGGACCCTTAGGCCAAGTGGATAGCCCTGAGGGGTGAATTTTAAGTCTCAGCCGAGTCTCAAATTTGTGATCTGCAGGCCCTCTGAAACCCTGACTTTTCCTACCACGCTGGGCCGACCGGAAGTGCCGGCGGAGCGTGCAATATAGGTGCTCAGAGCACCCAGCGTCTCTGCCTCATTTGCCCGGAGGGGTGAATATTCAATCTTGGTCCTACCCTTGGACACGGCCTGTACGTTACCAGGAGCCTCTGTCTTCTCTACACCACAGGACCCATAGAAGGGTAGGACGGAGCATGGAGGTTTTGGTGACGGCGCAGACAGCCGACAGCACCTCGTGTCCTCCTGGGGGACCACAGAGCCTGAATATGCCCACAGTGAGTCGCAAACCGCACCATACAAGCGCTTAATCTGAGCGATGGCCATCTTACCTGCTGGGAGCGGTGAGGCTCTGAGATAGACCTAAGCTAGATTCTATAGCTTCCACAAGACTTCTCCCACGTCTTTTGTATGCGAGGCATATTCCTTGTGTCTGGTGGGATTATAACCTGGTGTTGGCTGAATTCAATTTGGATTCTCCCTCCAGGTGTCCCTTTACCTGGAGACTGAACAAATCCCTTCTCACAGACCCCTCTATAGTAGATCGCATATCCACAGCTCTTAGGGATTATTTTGATATAAATGTATCCTCTGACACCACGCCTGCGGTCAATTGAGCTGCACATAAAACTGTCATTAGAGGGATCATCATAGCTGAGGCATCTAAATTGAAGAAGGAACGCTCTACAGTTCAGTCTAATTTAGAATCCAAGTTGGTCCGTTTGGAGCTGGCTAACCAAAGGCAGCCGTCCCTCTACCTTATTAAAGCTGTTAAAGATATAAAGCTTCAGCTAGATGCCACTCTACTGCACCGAAAAGGCTCTGAGATGGACCTAAGCTAGATTCTATAAATTTAAAGATAAATAAATGTTGTGATGAGCACACTCAACATCGAGTTCCTTCTAAAATTATTTATTTTATTCAACAAGTATTTAAAAAAGTAATTATAGATATAAGATATGGCTATTTAATTAAGCTAGTAGGTATTTAAATACTAGTAAGTGATAAATAGTGAGTTTATAATGAACCAGCGCTGGTAGGCATCAACAATAAACAGGGTACAAGAAAAATGAAAAAATAAAAATAAAAAATATAAGAATATATAAAAATATAAAAATATATAAATCAAGAATGCCCAAAACAGTTCTGTTCAATCCGTTGGGGGAATATAATTCCAATAGATGTAACCACTGGATGTATCTTGCTATATTTATGGGATAGATAGTCCCATTCAGGTCCTCACTTTGTAAATGGAGGATATTGTTGTAGTGTTAAACCAGGTTTTTGTTATGATGTTAGATCATTCCAATGTTAATAAATAATATGCAGTATGCTCCGTATTGTTCAGTATCTTCAGTGAGTAGAATAGGGTAAAATATCACACTGTAGAGTAAGCAAGAGATACAGTTTGGTTGTCTACATTACCACTCCTGCGATAGTTGGGGCCCGTGGTGTCCGTAAATACTCTATGGTCTAGGTCCTCCTCAGCGTTCTCGGCGTTGTGGTGTGGTTGCCGACAGTCCGGATGCGCCGGCGTCCCACGTGGCGTCCCACGTGGGTTCACGCGCGCTTTTTCAAACTGGTATTGTGTCTTCCCGAATATCTTTTCGCAGCTCCGGGTGGACGATGAGGCGGATAATGGGGTAGATATATCCGCAGCTGGAGGCAAAGCAGGAGGCAAAGAATGAGAGCGTTCGTCTTTTGCTTTATGTTCGTTCAAAAGTTCAGTATGTTAGACGATGAGGCATCCCTGAGATATGGGGCTTCTTTAGAAAAAATATAAATATAAAAGGCAAATAAAAGGCAAATAGGATATCAATTCCTTTAGGGTGAAGCAATTTTTTGGGGATGATATAGAACCAAACGCGTTTCGGGACTGCCTGTAGTACCTGTCCCTTCCTCAGTGGTATAAGCATCCCTGTTTTCTTTGGATATATATATATATGGTCCCTCCTTAATTGTCTCCTATTCAAGGGAAAAGTAGAAGAAGTGGACTAGTTTCATGAACCTGGAGTTTGGGGAAATATGTTGTTCTAATAGGTTTGCCAAAAAATGGAATTAAAATTGAATTTCAATTAAATGAAATGAAAATTAATGGGAGTTGTTGTGGTAGGATCAAAGTGATTCATAAAAGTGAAGTATGTAAAGTGAATCAAATGGAGATGAAAGTAAAATAAATCAGATTAAAGAGTATAATTAAATTATAATGGGTGAATATTTGAGTTGAGAAGGTTCTATACAGATATTGATATTCAGATCTGTAGAATTTTTTATTATTTATTTATTTATTGACGCTGTGATTTAAATATTCATTCTTTTATTCTCTTTTTACTGTCTTTTTATTTATAGGTGTAATTCAAGGGTTGCTGGTTGGAGTATTGATGATTGAAGATTGGAGTATTGATTTTAGAAGGAACTCGATGTTGAGTGTGCTCATCACAACATTTATTTATCTTTACATTTCTCCATATTGGTTAAGGGTATAACCAAAGTGATTTGTAGCACCTCTAATCCACCATTTTTAATCTGGTGAGCCACCAATACTTACATTCTATAAATTGGCTAATAAACCTGATCGGATGCTGGCAGCTAAATTAAGAGCCAGACAACGCCTTAACACCATATACCAAATCAAAGACGCTGGGGGCCAGACTGCTTCCAACCCGACTACAATTTACCAACAATTCTATACTTTTTACCAAAAGTTATACTCTACACCCACCGATCCCCCCACAACATATATTTTCTGCTTTCTTGCAACTCTACCTATCCTCATCCACTAGGGAATCTATTAACCTTGACATTACAGATGAAGAAATAGATATGGCAATAGCGTCCCTTAAATTGGGCAAATCCCCAGGCCCAGACGGATTCTCAGCACTTTACTTCAAAAAATGTAAAGATGTCTTGATGTCCCACCTAAAGAATTTATGTAATTATATCCTCCATGGGGGTAAATTGCCATCTGATGCTTAATGCACTAATAACAGTGATCCCCAAACCTGATAAAGACCCCTTATATCCCGCAAATTATCGCCCCATATCCCTGCTTAACAGGGGCGGACACAGACAGCAGAGGGCCCTGTGCAAAGATTGTGCCTGGGCCCCCCCACGCCAAATTGTGCCAGTATATAACGCCCCCTTTCTAGATGCCCCCATAGTGCTCTCTCCATCTGTGCCAGTATATAATGCCCCCTTGTAGATGCCCCCATAGTGCTCCCTCCATCTGTGCAAGTATTTAATGCCACCTTATAGATGCCCCCATAGTGCTCCTCTCCCCCGTGTGTGCCAATATAATGCCCGCTAGTAGATGCCTCCATAGTACTCCTTCCCCCCATGTGTTTCAGTATAATGTCCCCATAGTGCTCCTTTCCCCCATGTGTGCCAGTAAATGCCTCCTAAGAGATAAAATGCCCCCTCCATACTGGGCAAAAGCGTAACGTTAATAAATAAAAAAATAAACAGTTATACTTACCTCCATGAGCCTGTTAGCGATGCGATGCAGGCCTCTTCCGGCCTGTGTCCCGCACTGTTCGGCTCAGGCGGCGCAATGACGTCATCGCGCCGACTGAGCCGGTCTCTCATAGGCTGCAGGCACTAGGCCTGCAGCCTATCAGAGGAGCAGGTAAGGAAAAAGCCTCTCCCCTGCCCTGCAATAATCTGTATCGCTGTCCTGAGGACGGCGATACAGATGAATATGGAGATGAGCGCTACCACAATGGAAGCGCTCATCTCCTACTGCCGCCAGACCTCCAATGGGCCCCCCGGCCGCACTGGGCCCCTGTGCAGCCGAACCGGCTGCACAGGCGTATGTCCGCCCCTGCTGCTTAATGTGGACCTTAAAATATTCACCTCCATTTTAGCTAAAACTGTCACCTCCCTGCATTGATCCATTACGACCAGGTGGGATTTATCCCTGGTAAGCAAGCACCAGATAATCAGGAAAGTCTGTAATATCATTCAATGGGCTAATACGAACTCTCAGACTTTTTCTTTATTGGCCTTAGATATTGAAAAGGCCTTTGATAGCCTTTCTTGGTTTTACCTCTACCAGTTTATGTCCGCCATGGGTATATCTGGAGCTTTTTTACGTTCTATACAAACATTGTACATGACTCCCACAGCCTTTCTTAAGTTGCCGACTAATGACTCTACTCCTATTCATATCTGTCAAGGCACTCGGCTAGATTGTCCCCTCTCCCCTGCCCTCTTCGCTTTGGCTATTGAGCCGTTGGCCATAATGATTCGTACTGACCCAAACATAGCAGGGGTAAAAATTGGTCTTCGTGAATGTAAAGTTAGGCCCCAGTCACACGACCGTATATTTGTGGGCCCGCATTACTGCGGACCCGCAAATATACGGGGACCGCCCGGCGTGTGTTCCGCAGCGCTCGGAACACATGCCGTGCGGCCCCATTGAAAATGCCTATGCTTGTCCGTGTGCAGAGGTGAATGGGGCCGCATCTATTCCTGCATTTTTGCGGATAGATACGGCCCCATTCATACAGTCGTGTGAATGGGGCCTTAGTCTTTTTGCTGACGACATGCTTCTCACTATTACGTGACCACATTACCTAACTTAATGAAATGTTTGAGCACATTTGGTCGTTATTCTGGCCTTCAGATCAATGCCAAAAAATGTAACACATCTCTGAATATTCGAGACTTGAGACTTGCTAATACTAATGCATTGGAGTCTATGATATAAGCAATCAGATGATTGCTTGTAATAGTTCCCTATGGGAACTATAAAAAAGTGTAAAAAAATTAAAGTAAAAAAAAAATTAAAAATTTAAAAAAGCATAAAAGTTCAAATCACCCCCCTTTTCCCAAAATAAAAATAAAAGTAGTAAAAAAATTTAAAAAATACACATCATGGGTATCGCTGCATGCAAAAATGCCCATACTATTAAAATATAAAAATTTCTTTCCCGTATGGAAAACAGTGAAATGAAAAAAAAGGTCAAAATGGCAGATTTGCCATTTTTTGTCGCTTTTTTTTCTAAAAAAATTAAATAAAAAGCGATCAAAAAGTCATACACACCCCAGAATGGTATCAATAAAAAGTTCAGATCTTTTTCATAAATACCAAAAAGTTATAGGGGTCAATATATGACAAAAAAAATTCCAACTTTATAATTATTTTATCACTATCAAAACGCAAGAAAAACTATACATATTAGGTATCACCGGATTCATACTGACTAGTAGAATGAAAGTAACTGGTCAGTTTTAATGAACATCGAATGCCGTAAATAAAAAATCCGTAAAACTGTAGTGAAATTGCGTTGTTTTTTTTTGCAATTGCACCTGATTTGGAATTTTTTTACCGCTTCCCACTACACCATATGCAATATTAAATGGTGGCGTTGGAAAGTACAACTTGTCCCACAAAAAACAAGCCCTCATACAGCTATGTGAACAGAAAAGTAAAAAAGTTATGGCTGTATGAAGGCAGGGAGCGCAAAACGAAAACGGAAAAAAAACCCAAAAACCTCCAGGGCTGAAAGGGTTAAAGATTCTCCATAGAGTCTACTTAGTACCTTCCAGATTACATTTTATATACTCGAACATCTCTCCCTTATGCTTTAGAGGGTGCCAAGAAACGGGGACTTGTCCCGTGGTACGAGGATTCTGGACCAATATAAAAAGGGGACTGTTTGAGTTGTTTGGAAAGGCTCTCCCCCTATCAGCACCAGTATATCTTCTAGGCCTTAAGCTACCAACATTTAATTACACTGGCTATAAACTTCTTCAATATATTGATGTCTGCCAGGATTCACATAGCATCCAGGTGGCGAACTCCTTCTCTTTTGATATCAGCAGTTATACATAGAGTTAACCGTATAGCCCTATACGAAAAATTAAACGCTACACTGACAGACACTAGGGAGTGTTATCAACAAATATGGAACCCCTGGCTAAACTGCTGTAAATCTCCTAATCTACAATACTTCTTGTCACTCTAACTGGATGCTCTATGTGCTGGAAGACTTCCTGCATACCCCTGTCTCCTTTGCTTTTTTCCTTCTCTTCGACCGGGGGAGTCCCGAGGGCTACACACCTCTTATTCAATCCTGATTGTTTTGAATAATCCATGTATAATGCTGAGTCCACACTGTTTTTAATGACTGATACCATGATAAAAATATGTTTACTATCAGTTTACAATTGTAGGAGAACTTTATTTCTACAATCTATGCTATTATGTACCCTGTACGCTTTCCCCTCTATTCCATTTTTCCATCAGTCAAATAAATACTTTTTGAAACTAAAGAATATGCTATGGATATTCAGGGTAAGTTCACATGTGTAACTTCTTAGTGACCAGCCTGTTTTGGGCCTTACTGACCAAGCATTTTTCTTCCTTTTTTCAAGGCCGGCTTCCAAGAGCTATAACTTTTTATTTTTACGTCTACGTATGTAGCTGTATGAGGGCTTGTTTTTTGCAGGACAAGGTGTAACATTTAAATTTGGGGTACACATAACTTTCTGGTTAACTTTTATTCTTTTTCTGGGAGGGAGATGGGAAAAAAACAACAATACTGCGAATGAGTTTTTACATTATAAATTTTACAGTGTTCATTTTTCGATATAAATAACATAATATCTTCATTCTCTGATTCAGTACGATTACAGTGATACCAAATACATATAGTTTTTTTTAACGTTTTACTACTTGAGTTCAATAAAAACCCTTTTTTTGTAGGAAGAAAATCTTTTTGCATCACCACTTCCCAAGACCCATAACATTTTTATTTTTCTTTCAATTGAGCTGAGTGAGGGCTCACTCAAGGATGACTAGTTTTCATTGGTCTCATTTTGCAGTAAATTACGCTTTTTGATCGCTTGTTATTAAGTTTATTCGGTGGCATTTTTTTTTTTTTGTAGTGTTCACTGTAGGGAATAATTTACATGATATTTGTGTAATGCAAGTTGTTACGGAAGTGGCGATAACAAACATGTGGGGAAGATTTAATTTTTTCAATTTTTTTATTGAAAAGTATAATTTTTCTTATTTTTATTTAATACGTTTTATTTATTTATTTTGTGCCACTTAATAGTTCTACAAGGTGACTATAACAGGCAATATTTTGATTGCCTTTAAAATACAATGCACTATCCCTATAAGGGTGGGTTCACATCGGCGTTATGCTTTCCGTTTGTGTTTTCCGTTATAACATGGTTATAATGAAAAATAACGGAAACCATAAGACGGAAGTCAAAACGGAAGCCTTTAGAGGCATTCCGTTTTGATCCGTCATAATAGAAGCCTATGAGAATCATAACGGATCCGTCTGAGTTCCGTTATGTAGAACGGAAAAAAAAGTCCTGTCAACAGGACTTTGTTTTCTGTCTTGCATAACGGGAACCAAACGGATCCGTTATGATTCTCATAGGCTTCTATTATGACGGATCAAAACGGAATGCCTCTAAAGGCTTCCGTTTTGACTTCCGTCTTATGGTGCCTATCAAGTAAAACTACTCCACTCCATCACCATGTGGATGGATCCCAAATATTGAAAAATGCTTTGCAACAGAATATTGTCTCCCGGGAGTTAAAAAAGTTGCGAAAAGGAGGTTTGTGACTTTTTTTTCTGCCTAAAACAGGCGTAGCATACGTCATAAATAACCCCCATTATGTTAAGTCTCTTTTATAGGGGCTAATAATTGGGAATAACTATTTGTCCACCCAACCATTGTCACAAATAAGCATGTTCCTGATCAGCCAAGAACGAGCAATGCATACTGATTGCATCTTTAATGCGGCTGCAAAAATGATCATTTGTCAGCAGCACATCTTCACATACAGTGCCTTGAGAAAGTATTCGGCCCCCTGGAACTTTTCATCCTTTTGCCACATTTCAAATTCAATAGATATAACATTTTAAATTTTTGGTGAAGAATCAACAACAAGTGGGTCACAATTGTGAAGTGGAACGAAATTTATTGGATCATTTAAACTTTTTTTGTAATAATAAAACTGAAAAGTGGGGCGTGCAAAATTATTCGGCCTCCTTTCATTAATACCTTGTTGCGCCACCTTTTGCTGCGATTACAGCTGCAAGTCGCTTGGGGTATGTCTCTATCAGTTTTGCACATCTAGAGACTGATATTCTTGCCCATTCTTCCTTGCAAAACAGCTCGAGCTCTTTGAGTTTGGATGGAGAGCGTTTGTGAACAGCAGTTTTCAGCTCTTTCCACATATTCTCAATTGGATTCAGGTCTGGATTTTGACTTGGCCATTCTAAGCTGGATATGTTTATTTTTGAACCATTCCATTGTAGATTTTGCTTTATGTTTGGGATCATTGTCTTGTTGGAAGATAAATCTCCGTCCTAGTCTCAGGTCTTTTGCAGACTCCAACAGGTTTTCATCCAGAATGGTCCTGTATTTGGCTCCATCCATCTTCCCATCAATTTTAACCATCTTCCCTGTCCCTGCTGATGAAAAGCAGGCCCAAACCATGATGCTGCCACCACCATGTTTGACAGTGGGGATGGTGTGTTCAGGGTGATGAGCTGTTTTGCTTTTACGCCAAACATATCGTTTTGCATTGTTTCCAAAAAGTTCGATTTTGGTTTCATCTGACCAGAGCACCTTCTTCCACATGTTCGGTGTGTCTCCCAGGTGGCTTGTGGCAAACTGTAAACAAGACTTTTTATGGATATCTTTGAGAAATGGCTTTCTTCTTGCCACTATTCCATAAAGGCCAGATTTGTGAAGTGTTCGACTGATTGTTGTCCTATGGACAGACTCTCCCACCTCAACTGTAGATCTCTGCAGTTCATCCAGAGTCATCATGGGCCTCTTGGCTGCATCTCTGATCAGTCTTCTACTTGTTTGAGATTAAAGTTTAGAGGGACGGCCAGGTCTTGGTAGATTTGCAGTGGTCTGATACTCCTTCCATTTCAATATGTTCGCTTGCACAGTGCTCCTTGGGATGTTTAAAGCTTGGGAAATCTTTTGGTATCCAAATCCAGCTTTAAACCTCTCAACAACAGTATCATGGACCTGCCTGGTGTGTTCCTTGGTCTTCATGATGCAGAACCCTGAGACTATCACAGAGCAGGTGCATTTATACGGAGACTTGATTACACACAGGTGGATTCTATTTATCTTCATCAGTCATTTAGGACAACATTGGATCAGAGATCCTCAATTAACTTCTGGAGTGAGTTTTCTGAACTGAAAGTAAATGGGCTGAATAATTTTGCACGCCCAACTTTTCAGTTTTATTATAAAAAAAAAGGTTAAATGATCCAATAAATTTCATTCCACTTCACAATTGTGACCCACTTGTTGATTCTTCACCAAAAATGTAAAATGTTATATCTTTTTGTTTGAAGCCTGAAATGTGGCAAAAGGTTCAAAAGTTCCAGGGGGCCGAATACTTTCGCAAGGCACTGTATAAACAAGGAAAGTGCTGCGGATAAAGGCAAACAAGGAAAAAAATACAATGGTAAGATGTTGCATGTAGGTCTATGGGAAATATTAAACACATGACAAGAAGGAGTTTTTTGTAGTGGCGTCTTTTGAGGTCAGTGGAGTTTTTTAAATCACAACATGCCATGGGTCTGGAGTTTTTCCACCCACAGTCTAGAGTTTTTCCTCTCATAGACATCCATTTTTTTTTGTAGCTTAAAAAAAACATGTGCAATGTGTGTTGGCATTTTTAATGGTGTTTTTTGTGGCAATGTATTTTCCCTACACTGCTCTACAGCAGTGTTCCTCAACTCCAGTCCTCGGGACCCACCTACCAGTCATGATTTGAGAATATCCCTCAGAATGAATACCTGTAGTAAGTTTTGCTGCATTGACACCAGGGGCGTAGCTAGAAGTGACTGGGCCCCACAGCAAATTTCTGTAAGGCCCACCCCCCCCGGGGGCCCCAAGCACCCCCCTCTCCACCGCCCCCGCACTTCCTAACTAGTCCCAATCTAGACCAGGCTGCCACGCTATCCTTTTCCTATATATACAATGACACTACATGACTGTCATGTAGTGTCATTGTATAATACTGTTGTGGGGGCCCTGTCAAATCTTAATCCTCCTTCCATGCAACCCCCACACTCCTGTGACTTGGACCCAGACCAAGGGGGGGGGGTACACAGATAAGGGCCAGGACCCAGGGGCGCAGACAGTGGCCTGGGGAGCCACAGGCCAGGGGCACACAGACAAAGCCCAAAGGGGCGCAGATAAGGGCCAGGGGCTGCACTGAAAGGGCCAGAGTGGCACACACAGGGGCCAAGGGGGCACAGACAAGGGCCAGAGAGGCACAGACAGTGGCCTGGGGGCCATAGGCCAGGGCTGGGGGCGCACAGACAAAGCCCAAAGGGGCGCAGATAAGGACCAGGGTCTGCACTGAAATGGCCAGCGTGGCACACACAGGGGCAAGGGGGCACAGACAAGGGCCAGAGAGGCACAGAAAAAGGGGGCACAGATAAGGGCCAGGGGGAGGGGGGCACAGACAAGGGCTAGGGTGGCGCGCAGCGGCGCACAGGAACCAAGGGGGCAGAGACAAGGGGAAGGCACAGATGAGACATGGGCCAGGGAGGTGCAGATTAAGGAATGGGGTATTTAATACAGTTTTCCAGGCCGGGCCCCTTTATGTACAGTGCTGTCATGTCACATTAGTTAGATGCCCCACCATCAGGCCCTGAGAGGGGTGCAGATAAGGGCCAGGGGGCTGAGCTGGCAGGGAGGCACACATAGAGGTCAGGGGCTGCGCTGACAAGAGAAAGGGGGGCACAAGGAGCAGGCACAGAGTCACATACCTGAAAAATCCAGTCACTGAGCGTTACTGTGCCGCTGCCGTGCTGCTCCTCTTCCCTGGCGCGCTCTGCATCTGAAACTGCCGCTCCAGTCCCTCCTACTGTAGGAACTTGGTAGGCGGACCTATCTTGGATTGCGCGCTGCCGGCTTATACCGGCTTGTATCCTTTGTATGTAAGATGTAAGTTGATTCCTGGGCGTTGTGGGCGGGCGGGCGTGCAGGGTGGTGACCGGGAGGAGGGGGGGGGGGGTCGGGCCATGGTGGGTGGTTGTAATAGCGCTGCGGCAGGGATGACCTTATGGATGGCGGAGGGGGCAGATGTAGCAGGCCGTCGCAGGCCCCTGTGTCACACACTGTATATGAAAGGGCCCGGCCTGGCCTGAAAAACAGTATTAAATAATTATAAAACATCACTGACACGCTGCCGGGCGCCGGGCCCCTTGTTAGCCCGGGCGCCGAAGCAGCCGCTTCCCCTGCTTCCCCTCTAGTTACGCCACTGATTGACACTTATATCACCTGATCAATACTAAGGAAATCCTGAAAACATAATCGGCGGGTGGGCCCTGAGGACTGGAATAGATGAACACTGCTCTACAGAGTACGCAACATTACAGCAGGGTACATGCTTTCCTATGAAAAAAAAAAAAAAACAACTGAAAATCGCAAGCCATACATATGTCTGTATGAAAATAAAGCAGGGGGTAACACATTATATAGGCAAAATGCCTCAAAAACTCAAAAACAACCTACAAAAAATTTCAGTTCTATTTTGAGGAGTTTTATTTTTGCCCCTCAAAATGCAGCACCCTAAGGTCTCATTCACAGTTCCGTTTTTCACTGATGTGCACACGCCCCCATTGATTTAAATGTGTCTGTTCACATTTCAGTATTTTTCTACTGACCATGGGTCAGTAAAAAAATCACGGGGACATGCATTACTTTAATCTGTGATGCGGACCAAGCACGCCCATTCAAGTCTATGGGTCCGTGATAATCACTGACACACATCCGTGTTGTGCCAGTGTTGCGTCTGTTTTTCACTAAAGACTAATAGGAGATTCTTTGGTCTTTGGAAATTAATTTTCAGCTGAGCAATGTCAGTGGATTACCTATGACACACGGAGGGTTAAAATGGACACACGGATCAACCAAGGATCCTTAACGGACATCTTCACGAATGAAACACGTACGCTTTTTTCACGGACGTGACACTGACACGAAAATGTGAACGAGGCCTAAGGGCTCATGCACACGAACATGTGCTGGCCATGCCCGTGCTGCGGGCCGCATACGGCGGGTCCGCAATAAACGGGCACTGGCCGTGTGCAGCCCGCATCACGGACCCATTCACTTCAATGGATCCGCGATCCGGGAGATGCAGAGCGGAGGCACGGATCGGAACACCACGGAAGCACTACGGTGTGCTTCCGTGGTGTTTCTGGCCGTGCCTCCGCACCGCAAAAAAGTAGCGCAAGCACTACTTTTTTGCGGTGCGGACCCTCGGATGCGGATGGCGGACCCCATTCAAGTGAATGGGTCCACGATCCGCGTGCGGTGGCCTAACGGTCAGTGCCCGTGCATTGCGGACCGCAGTTTGCGGCCCGCAGCACGGGCACGGCCGGCACACGTTCGTGTGCCTGAGGCCTAAGAGTGGACTTGCATATATGCTTTAGGTTGCCCTTTTCAACACTTTTTCTTAATTTTTTTGAAGAGTTTTTTTTCTTTGCTAGAGGCCTTTTTTGGTAGTTTTGTGTCTCTGGCTTTTTTTTAAACAAATCTTTTTTTCAGCGCAAGAGCAAATTTGTGTATGAAGGAGCTTTCTTCTATTTCAACCCCTTCCCGACCAGCGCCGTATATGTACGGCGCTGTGGGAAGTGACTTCCCGACCAGCGTTGTAGTGCTACAGTGTGCTGATCGGGCTGGTGCAGGAGCTGCGCCTGCCCGATCAGCTGCGGGGGACTGGCTGTGCCCAGTAGCCGGACCCCTGCTGTATGTACCAGCATCAGTGCATTAACCCTCGATGTGCTGCGGTCAGCGCTGACTGCATCCATACTTTCAATGCGTTATTCACGCAGCCCCATTCACTTCAATGGGGCCAGGGCTGCGTGAAAAACGCAGAATATAGAACATGCTGCAATTTTCACGCAATGGCGAACTGTGAAAAGCCCCATTGAAATGAATGGGTCAGGATTTAGTGCGGGTGCAATGCGTTCGCATCACGCATTGCACCCGCGCGGAAATCTCGCCCGTGTGAAAGGGGCCTTACTGTTTGTAATACACTTACAGCCAATGCATTACAATACAGAAGTATTGGGGAACAAATTATGTGGTGCTTTTTCTTCTGTTTGCCTTTGTGAAAATTATAAATTTGGGGCTAAAGAAACATTTTATTGGAAGAAATTAAACTTTTCATTTTCACAGCCAAGTGTTTCCAAATTCCGTAAAACGCTTAGGGGGTCAAAGTGGCCAGTACCCCCTTTAATATATTCTTTGAAGGGTGTAGTTTCCAAAGTGGGGTCACTTTTTGAGGGTTTCCATTGTAGGGGTACGTCAGGGTCTCTCAATTACAAAATGGTGCCTGAAAACCATTCTAGCAAAATCTGCCTCCAAAATCTGTATGGCACTCCTTTCCTTCTGACTACTGCCACTGCCACAAACCCATAGAGACGTTTACCACCACATATGGTGTATTTTCATAAACTGCAGAATCAGAGCAATGTATATTGAGGTTTAGTTTGCTGTTAACCCTTGCTGTGTTGTAAGAAAAAAATTGATTAACATGAAAAATCTGAATAAAAATGAAATTTTGAAATTTCCCCTCCATTTTCCTTTAATCCTTGTAGAACACATAAAGGGTTAACAAAGTTTGTAACATCAGTTAAAATAATTTGAGGGGTGTAGTTTCTAAAATTGGATCATTTATGGGTGGTTTCCATTACATAAGCCCCTGAAAATCACTTTATATCTGAATTGGTGCTTAAAAAAATGGTTTTGGAAATTTTGTTGAAAATTTGAAAAATGGCTTCTAAACTTCTAAGCCTTCTAACGTCCTAAAAAAGTAAAATGACATTTATAAAATGATGCCAACATAAAGTAGACATATGGGATTGTAAAATAATAACTATTTTTGGAGGTATTACTATGTATTTTGAAAGTAGAGAAATTGAAACTTGGAAATTTGCTAATTTTTCCAAATTTTTGCTAAATTTGGTTTTTATTTAATAAATAAAAATGAAATATTTTGCCACCAGTTTACTACTGTCGTGAAGCACAATATGTGACGAGAAAACAATCTCAGAATGGCCTAGATAAGTAAAAGCGTTCCAAAGTTATTACCACATAAAGTGACACATATCAGATTAGGAAAAAATGGCCTGGGCAGGAAGGTGAAAATAGGCCCGGGGTAGAAGGGGTTAATGTGCATATTTTAATACAACTAAACATGAATCAACTTAAAAACACTTGCCTGTTGTGTTGGGCTGATGTGCGGTCATAAAACATGTAGACATGCTGATGCCACAAAGCTTCCTGTTTTGTTACTGTTCTGTCATGAGATAAAATCTACTACTACGCTATAAACTCCCTCTCTACAGCATTCATAAAGAGATTTGGGGGACAATGTTTCACCCTAAATTGTGGCTGGAATACAGCTAAAAATGAACATTTGGAAGGAGCATCAACTGAAATATTATTGCTCAAAAATCCCCGCCATTGCTGATTAGTTGAAGCAGCTCTAAACTTTGATTCTGGGTGATGCTAAAGTCACGGCTACCTGGCATAATGTGTTCTGCATGATTTTTCACTGCAACATTGCATCACATTTTTTGCAAATTAGATGTAATGCAACACATGACATGTATTGACTGTGAAGTGCCAGTCACAAAGAATCCGACACTGAAGCCTCAACATCAGGGTGTGCCCTCCTGTCACTGCCCTGCCCTAGGGAGCATTAAGGGCTCATGCACACGGCCACAGCCAGTTTTGTGGTCCGCAAAACATGGATCCTGGCCATGTGTGCATGAGTCCTAAGTGTGAGGGCTGCCACTGTGAATAATTGATGCAGCCAGAGCCACTACCACTCCCATCCTCCACTCCGATCCTCTGGGTCTGTGGCACTGGCGCTCCCATTTTTTTTATTGTTCTGCCTCTATGATAGAGTAGAACAACAGAAATAACTACTGGTGATGTGAACAAGCCCTTAGCTCAGCTACATCTGTATCACTGGTTTGATTCAAGCTTGAACTACGTGAGAGAAATAGTCAGGAAACAGACAAGAGATCATAAGAGACAGAGAAAAAAATAAAATCTGGAAAGAAACAGAAGAATCAGAGATAACTTGCACTATGATGAGGATTCTAACCTGTAGCTGTGTCTCTGATGCATGGAGAAGACCAGGGAGTTGGGTCCGTGAACAATAACAGCATGTAAATTCTCTCACCTCGAAGAGGAAGAAAGCTGTCTCTTCAGTGAGATCTATGAGTAACTACCACAAGTCCAACCCATTATAGACCTTAGAAATGTGATATCAGCCAAGTCATAGATACTCATCTGCAGACAGCACGCTTTCAGAGGCTATGCTCCTCATCAGTACAGAGTAATGTTCTGGCTGGCTGCGAAGGCGGGGTGAAATGCCTCATGGTAAGGTATCTGTCAGAAGATTTGTACCTATCAAACTGGCTGACCTGTTACATGTGCATTTGGCAGCTGAAGGCATCGGTGTTGGTCCCATGTTCATATGTGCCGCATTACTGAGAATTATGATGTTTTAACCCATGTAAATGAGCCTCTAAGAGCAGAGGTGTTGCCATTACACATAGATGATCCATTCTCTCTGCAACTATTGTGTCCTCTGTACTTTTATTGACAGAGCCAGGCAGTGAAAACGTCATCCTACCTGGCCTTGTCAAAGTGCAGAGGGCTCGGCAATTGCAGAAAGATCTACGTGTAACAGCAATGCCCCCGTTGCTTCTAGAGGATCATTTGCATAAATTAAAACATTTTTTTCAGCAATAAGAAGACATTTGAACATCGGACCAACAAAGATGTCTTCAGCTGCCAAGTGCACATGTAACAGGTCAGCCAGTGTCATAGGTACAAATCTGCTGACAGATGCCCCTTCTCATTGAAGAGATGCAGCTAGAGTAGAGAGTTTTGCAGGCAATGCACAAGAGATGAGCGATACTGTTGATCGAGCACTGTAGTGCTTGGGTGCTCGGGTCGAACACTAGATGATGCTCGAGTGCTCTACCGAGCACCCAACACAATGGAAGTCAATGGGAGAACCAGAGCACTAAACCAGGCTCTGAAGAGGGGAGGGTGTCTGGTTCATAGGGAAAGGTGAGAAAATGATGGAAACACCACTGAAATGGTTTGGGAACAGCATGGGGAGGATGTCTGGATGCATCTTGGACTCCAAAGTCGCTGCTGTGAACGATGTTGTCCGAGTATTACGCCACTTTTACGGAATGACAAGAATACGCCCAAAACGAAGATAACAATATTTCCTCTAAAATCAATGTTAGGAAACATATATTTACTTGTATATAAACCTATAAAGCGCAAGTGCTGCCAAAAATTACAAGGAAGAGGCACTACGATACAACTGGTACATCACATAAAGGAGGGCCTCATTCACATTGTGGTAAAATTGTTCATGTTGTGGGACTCCTACACTCATAAAGCCTATGCACTAAGTAAAAGGGCTTCCAAAAATTACAAGGGACAGGCACGCCAATACACCCTTTATTACACATAAAGGAGGGCATCAGACACACCCTTGAAAAAATATGATTGATGGCCTGCTGCTGACACTCAAAAACATTAGGGGTGAGGGTCTGCTGCTGAGCTGACCCTCTAAAACATAAGGAGCGAGTGCCTGTGATGGTCAAATCAGCAGTAGGCCCTCACTCCTAATGTTTTAGAGGGTCAGCTCAACAGCAGACTCTCACCCCTAATGTTTTTGAGTGTCAGCAGCACTCAAGGTCAACATGTCAGGAGGAGGACCAGAGTGAGGAAGTGAAAGAGGAGGTGGTGGACGATGAAATCACTGACCCAACCTGGGAAGGTGGCAAGCCGAGCGAGGACAGCAGTACAGAGGGGGAGGGATCTGCAGCACCGCAACAAGCTGGAAGAGGCAGTGGGGTGGCAAAAGGGAGAAGGCAAGCCACACCAAACAGGCCTGCAACTGTTCCCCGGAGCACCCCCTTGCGGCAATCTCCCTTGCCAAGGGGTAGGTGTTCCGCAGTCTGGCGCTTTTTTGAGGAAAGTGCTGAATTGTCATTTGCAACCTGTGCCATACCAAAATGAGCTGGGGCATGAACACTAGCAACCTGACCACCACCAGCATGATCCGCCACATGGCAGCAAAGCACCCTAATAGGGGCGCTGAACACCTGGGTCCACAATCTGTGTATGCGGGTCACACCACTGCCTCCTCTTCCCCTGTGTTGCGTGCTGGCCAATCTCCTGTCCAAGACGCAGGCCCAGATGCCTCCCACCCTGCACCTGGACTGTCGCACGCACAATCAGCGAGCACATCCACTTCTGTGTCCAAACGCAGCGTACTTCTGTGTCCATACCCCAGGCCTTTGAAAGAAAGTGCAAATACCCAGCCACCCACCCACTGATGGCGATGGCTGTCCCTTGTTACTCAGTACCTAGCTGCCACTATTTTTCCTGTTGTGCCGTCCCCGTCTTACACCAGCATGTGTCCCGTAACATAACCCGTGCCCTGACCAACGCAGTTACTGGGAAGGTCCACTTAACGACTGACACATGGACAAGTGCTTTTGGCCAGGAACGCTACATTTCACTGACGGCACACTGGGTTAACGTTGTGGAGACTGGGAGCAAGTCGTACCCTGGGATGGCACATGTGCTACCGACGCCAAGGATTGTGGGCCCTACTTCCATCAGAATTTCCGCCAACACCTACATTAGCGGCTGCAACCCCTCCTTCTCCTCCTCCACTTCAACCTCAGAATTCTCATCTTGCAGCACCATTCAGCCATCAATCAGTAGATGGAAGCAGTGTAGCACTGCAGTGAGGAAGTGGCAATAGGCTGTGCTGAAACTTACTTGCTTAGGTGACAAACAGCACACCACCACAGAGCTGTATAGAGGGTATAGAGGGACCAGGCTGAGCTGTGGCTCTCGCCACTCAACCTACAACCAGGCATGGTTGTGTCTGATAACGGCCGCAACATGGTGGCGGCTTTGGAGCTTGGCAAGCTCACACACATACTGTCATGATCAGGTGTGGGGGGAAAACCACACAGAGCGTAGGAGGGAAAGGAGATTAGGCCTGGAAACTAAGGAACGAAGATGGACACCTCCTAAATGAAACCCTGACTCTAATCCTGACTGACTACCAGTATGAACAGGCCTCAAAAGTAGGAGAGTTCATACACCTAAACCAAACAGACCCTATAGGAGCCTGGAACTAATGGCAGGAATGAGTCTACCTGTTCGTCCAAAAGGAAGGACGAACAGGAGTCTCCCTCAGGCCAAACAAAAGGGAAATGTAACGTAACACACAAAAGGGAAAGAGGACACTTTCAATGAAGAAATGGAAGCTCCAGGATCTCAGCTGAGAGCCAACACCAAATCACCACAATATCCACTGAAGCTATAAACCGCAAGGAACTGTGGTAGAAGCAGCAATAAATAGGGGAGAGACAATTACCACACCAGCAAAACTTGAGGGAAAAATGTGTGGTAAATACCAACAACAAAAAAGGAAAACATGTCAGATCATACCATGTGTTGCCAAATTGACAGACCTCATGTTACCTGTCACAGGAACGTCTGTGACACATACCATGCCTGGCCCACGTCTTCAACTTAGTGGCATGCAGCAGTGGCATGATGGAGGTGTTAGCAGCAGCTATAGAGACCATGACTGAGTGTTATCACACCCCCTGCAGCGCTGAAAACCCTCTGCGAGATGACACTGGAGGCTGGGCAAGAAAGAAGAAAGAGAGCATGCTGTGCCACTTTGGGTCTCTGTTCTAGTCTGCTTGCCCTGAAATCCATGGGGTCAGGGAACACGGTGTTGATGCGGTAGCTTTTGGCCTGCTGACTGTCCTCAGCCTGGCACGGCACATGGAAAAAATGCTCCATCATATTGAGGAGACTGAAATGGATGCTGCTACTGCTTTGGCTTCTGCTGCTCATGGAGATGGGAGGGGGATGATTCTGCTGGAGCGGAGAGGGATCTCTCTTTCAGACATGATGGCGGCAGGTGTTTGTTCACCATAAGCTGTGATAAGCTACGTAGACAGTGTTTCCTGGTAATAACGTAATTTTTCCTCCCTTTCTGCAAGAGGAGAACATTCCCCTATTTTGCCTTCATAGCTAGGGCCTAAAAGCATGGCTATCCAATGATACCCCTGTCATTGCATAGGCAAGTGAGAATACAGGTCGCCGTTCTGGCCAGCATGCCTGAGGAGCCAATTCTTTCCAGCTCCACCCCCCACTGAGATGTTTGGGCGTCCTGGTCGATACCAACGAGTTGGCACGTTGCATATTAAGCAGTGAAGTGACAAGCCATCCAGGAGAGTGCTCCTTGCCACGTAAGACTGGCTGAAGTTCTTCGACAGTCACAGACCTTACCAGCACCTTGCGCAAGCCAGTGTACTTATTTAGAAAACGTTGCACCACTAAGTTGATTACGTGCACCATGCAGAGAGCATGTGTTATTTCACCCAATTGGAGTTGGCAAGTTGACAGCCAGCGGGATGTTTGTTGTTTGATGTACTTTAGCAACTGCTCGCCAGTGTGGCTATTCTCAACGTTGGCAGGAAGGCAATGTTTTTGTCTTCCGGCAACGTGGAGAAAAAATATCAGATGGGAGATACTAGCTCAGCATTGGTAGAGGCAGCCAAGCTCTAGCACATTTTGAGCCTAACCCACAGAGTCAGTGGCATCACCAGATCCCGAAGCAGATGTGGCTCGGACTGTTTTTTGGGAAATATGTGGCCTCTGCTCTTTATTGCTGCTGCCATCACCCTCTTCCTCTGATGTTGCATCCCCCAGCACACCGATCTGGCTCCCAGGTCCTGTGCAGCACACAATTGTCTTCAGAGTCCTCACCCTCTTTGCCGCTTTTATCAGACTGTGAGATATCATGGTGGGCTCCTGGGCCCCCCTTCCCTGCTCTTCTTTTTCCCCGACTGTCACTGTTACTGCCCCCACCACCAATGCTGTGAATATAGGTATCACTATCACCACCACCAACACAGTTATACATGAGCTTCCCAGCCTCCTCCCCTTCCTTAGGGCAGTCCAAAGGGTAATAGCTCTCACACAAGTTGTCAACTGGGAGACGCTCTTAAATAAACAGAAACAAAGCATTAAGGCCTGCCTGTTGCACTAACCTGTGTATTGATGTACTGATCACCTACATCAGTGATCAGCAACCTCTGGCGCTCCAGCTGTGCTGAAACTACAACTCCGAGAAGCCTCCATTCTATGGAAGTTAAAAAAAACAGCAAAGCGAGTGTGCATGCTGGGAGTTGTAGTTTCACATCATTGGGAGTGCCAAAGGTTGACCACTGACCTATATGCTGGTTTCATTAAATTAAACAAGGCCCCCAAAAATGTATTAAAACCGTGTGGATATAGAATGAATGAAAAAGGACGATTGAGGCTTGCCCGACACTCAATTTCGCGTTAACACTCATAGGTCAATTGTTGCACTAGATGGTGTATTGGTATACTGATCAGCTATATGCTGTTTTAATTAAACTAAACAATCCCCCCCAAAAAATTAAATAACAACCATGTGGAAATACAGTAGACTGAAATGGACGATTAAAGCCTGATGCTCAATTTAACATTAACACTCACAAATAAATTGTTGCACTAGCCTGTGCATTGGTGTACTGATCACATATATGCTAATTTTATTACACTGAACAAGCCTTCCGAAAAATTCTAACCGTGTGTAAATACAATAGATTGAAACAGACGATTGAGGCCTGACACTCAATGTAACGTTAACACACACAGGTAAATTGTTGCCCTAGCCTGTGCATTGGTGTACTGATCACCTACTGTATATGCTGGTTTCATTAAACTGTACAAGCCCCGCCAAAATTAAATTTCAACCATGTGGAAATGCAATAGATTGAAATAGACGATTGAGGCCTGACACTCAATTTAACATTAACATGTGGTGTACTGATCACTTATATGCTTGTTTAATTAAATTGAACAAGTCCCCCAAAAAATTAAATTCAAACTGTGTGTATATAGAATAAATGGAAACAGATGATTGAGGCCAATTGAGTCCCCCACAAAATGAAATTTTTTGTTAGCCAACATGTGCACTAAAATAGCCGTTTTAGTAGATTCATGAAAAACAAACCTGAAGCATGCAAGATTTTGCGCAGTATCTTCAATCAAGATGAGCGATGGCCTCTTCGCATGCAAATAGTTAGGCTGAGTATGTATTTTTTTGTTTTTACCGCCATTTCAGGGAAAATTGATTTATTACCACGAAGCTCAACACTCGTCATAACCCCAGGATACGAGCAGTGTATAATGTGATGGAAAAAATCAATCAAGCCAGCAAAGGAGGCAATATGGACAATTACATTACATTAGTAAGTGTATTAACCTTTTCTACATGCATTTCCTGCGCTTTTTCTTTTGCTTTTTTGGGGGGCTAAAACGATAATGGGTAGATGTTAGCTGTAAGGCAAAAGGAAAACAGTGGATGTTTGTGGTGTTTTTCTTACCGTTGCTGCTATTTTTAGGCATTTTTTCCAAAATGCAGCATGCTGTCGGTATACTTATTTTTCCTGCATTTTTCCATGGGATTTGCTATAGCTATAGGAAAAGAACAAAAACTCTCCACCATAATATGCTTGTAAAAAAACACAAGAAATTCGTGGCATTTTTCAGGTTTATTTCCAGGCTCCATACCAGCTCCATATTTTTCATTTGTTATACCCATATGGAACTGAAATGCTGTGAAGCTGATGCAACGGATTTACATGTTACAAATCCAAGCTTTTTTACAGCATGAATTTCATCTATTGCAATGCACAGATTTTTTATATATATATATATATACACTCACCGGCCACTTTATTAGGTACACCATGCTAGTAACGGGTTGGACCCCCTTTTGCCTTCAGAACTGCCTCAATTCTTCGTGGCATAGATTCAACAAGGTGCTGGAAGCATTCCTCAGAGATTTTGGTCCATATTGACATGATGGCATCACACAGTTGCCGCAGATTTGTCGGCTGCACATCCATGATGCGAATCTCCCGTTCCACCACATCCCAAAGATGCTCTATTGGATTGAGATCTGGTGACTGTGGAGGCCATTTGAGTACAGTGAACTCATTGTCATGTTCAAGAAACCAGTCTGAGATGATTCCAGCTTTATGACATGGCGCATTATCCTGCTGAAAGTAGCCATCAGATGTTGGGTACATTGTCGTCATAAAGGGATGGACATGGTCAGCAACAATACTCAGGTAGGCTGTGGCGTTGCAACGATGCTCAATTGGTACCAAGGGGCCCAAAGAGTGCCAAGAAAATATTCCCCACACCATGACACCACCACCACCAGCTTGAACCGTTGATACAAGGCAGGATGGATCCATGCTTTCATGTTGTTGACGCCAAATTCTGACCCTACCATCCGAATGTCGCAGCAGAAATCGAGACTCATCAGACCAGGCAACGTTTTTCCAATCTTCTACTGTCCAATTTCGATGAGCTTGTGCAAATTGTAGCCTCAGTTTCCTGTTCTTAGCTGAAAGGAGTGGCACCCGGTGTGGTCTTCTGCTGCTGTAGCCCATCTGCCTCAAAGTTCGACGTACTGTGCGTGCAGAGATGCTCTTCTGCCTACCTTGGTTGTAACGGGTGGCAATTTGAGTCACTGTTGCCTTTCTATCAGCTCGAACCAGTCTGCCCATTCTCCTCTGACCTCTGGCATCAACAAGGCATTTCCGCCCACAGAACTGCCGCTCACTGGATGTTTTTTCTTTTTCGGACCATTCTCTGTAAACCCTAGAGATGGTTGTGCGTGAAAATCCCAGTAGATCAGCAGTTTCTGAAATACTCAGACCAGCCCTTCTGGCACCAACAACCATGCCACGTTCAAAGGCACTCAAATCACCTTTCTTCCCCATACTGATGCTCGGTTTGAACTGCAGGAGATTGTCTTTACCATGTCTACATGCCTAAATGCACTGAGTTGCCGCCATGTGATTGGCTGATTAGAAATTAAGTGTTAACGAGCAGTTGGACAGGTGTACCTAATAAAGTGGCCGGTGAGTGTATATATATATATATATATATATACACTACTCACAAAAAGTTAGGGATATTTGACTTTCGGGTGAAATTTATGGAAAACGTAAAAAGTTCACACTACAGTGATATGATGTGATATCATATCATGAAAGTTGGGCATTTAAGTAGAAGCATGCAATGGTGATTTCCTCATCTCAAACAATTTATTGAAACAAAAGCCAACAACTGGTGGGTGTACCCCCACAAAAATGTCTCGATAACGTGTCATGTGGCCTTGCGCATCAATTACAACTTGACAATGACATCTTCTGCTGTTCACAAGTCAATTTATGGTCTGCTGAGACATGGCAGGAGCTCCCGGAAGGTCTGAAAACGGAAACGAGACAATGCATCAGAAACTTTATTATGTATTCCGGGGACATGTTGAGCCGTGAACCAGATGTTACACTCCAGGCAATGTAAAACCAATCGCCGGAGGAGGCTCAAAACTGGAAGGGAAGAGGAAAATAAGCGATTAATGCAGTGCACAACGCTCAAATTATCAGACCAAAAACAGACTCTACGATTAGCCAGGAGAGGACCCCAAATAACAACTGCTACCACAATGGGAAACAGCTCCAAGAACGTCAAATTTCTACATAAGCCGCTTTCCTGCCAAACATCAGGCCAAGACTTCCATCAGGCACACCAGTGCGTTCCAAAAACGGCCCCAAAGCCAATGGAACTAGCTGCGTCCGTGAACAGACACAAGTCTTCATTGGCCACCACTTCTGCCTGGCAGCAGGTGCGACCATTATAGGAGGACAAAAAAACCTTCCATACCAATAGATCCTCCTTGAGCTGCCTGGTAATACGTATTCTATGCGCAGGGGCTCTAGCCCCCCTGGTGGCCAAGGACAGGCGGCGAGAAAATACACGGCCCATCGGCATAACCCGACAAGCAAAAACCAACAGGCCCAATAGCGACTGCAACTGCTGTAGCGAAATCTTCCGCACCGCACAAAAACCATTAATCAAATCCAACAACCTGTCCAACTTGTCAGCCGGAAGCCGGAAAACCATATCCACCGTATCCAGTTCAATACCCAAAAAGGAAAGTCTGGTGGACGGGCCCTCCGTCTTATCGGTCGCCAACGGGACACCAAAAACGATGCATCAGGAAACAAAAAGTATCCAACAAGAAACGACAAGCACCTGCGTCAGGAGGTCCCACTAATAAAAAGTCATCCAAATAATGTAAGACTACCTAGGAGCCAGTTTCATAGCACACCACCCATTCCAAAAAAGAACTAAACATCTCAAAATAGTGGCACGAAATGGAACAGCCCATCAGCAGACACATGTCGTAGCAATAGAAACCATCGACCACACATCCCAGCAGGTGGAAGCAATCAGGATGTACTGGCAAAAGCCGGAAGGCTGACTCAATATCTAATTTCGCCAACAATGAACCTTGACCGAATTTGCGAACCAGCATGACAGCCCTGTCAAAGGACACATACGACACCGAAGCTTCATCTTTGGAAATACCATCATTGACTGACCCTCCTTTTGGGTAAGAAAGGTGGTGAGTCAAGCGATACTTCCCAATCTCCTTTTTAGGAACAACCCCTAACGGGGAGACACAGAGGTTAACAGAGGTAGGGGTGCTAAAAGGGCCAGCTACTCTGCCCAGGCTCACTTCCTTTGCTATCTTGTCCCGCAAAACTTGTGGATGCTGGTTCGCAGATTTCAAATTGTCAGCAAACGTAGGCGACCACGACAACTTAAAGGGGAAAAAAAAACGGAAGAAAATCCATTCCTCAGGCAAGCAGCATCCTCACGCCTAAGATAAAGGGCGAGCGAAGGCTCCATCACGGGAACGCTCACCGGAGTCCTTGGATACACCCCCTGGCTGGGATTTTCCCACCTGGGAAGCACCGTGGGGGCACTTAGCCACCGAGTGGGAACCACCACAGGATGAACATTCATGTCGGAAACGGCACAATCAATAAAACCATCAATGGCCCTCGTTAAAGAGCCAGCAGGTTCCTGGTCGCTTAACTGCCACTGAGCCTGCCGCATCCGATGAAGACCCAGTGGCGCCTCCTTGAAAGGAAGACGGCAACCGCTGAGCCGTCATAAGCTGCAGCCAGACATCTGTGGCTTTAACACCCCAACAGACCGAGGGCTGCAAAGCGAGGCAGTGGTGAAGCATTATAAACCGTGTCCATATAAATAAACAATTCCGAACAACGGTCCGGATGCTTCTGACCCATTACACAACCTAGAACTGCAAAAGCCTGAAGCCAGTTCCCGATTGTTTTTGCGACCTTGGGGCACCGCTCCAACGGCCTCTCACCGCTGCGCTCCTTGTGCACAGAAAGCTGATCCACCGTAACCAAGGTTACCATATGTCGACATAACCATTATCCCAAATCTTCTGACGGACCTCATCTGTCACATGAGCGCCTAAAGGGGTCACGCCACAGAAGAAAGAGTCCTTGTATACACCAGCCGGAATAACAGGAGGTGGAGGAGGTGGAGCCAGAGTGGACAATTTGTCAACTAATAACTGCAAAGCATTTAACACGGCAACGTCCCTACTACCCCCTTCCCCCCAGGCTCCCGCATAAGCATACTCACCACCAGACAACACCGGCACAGGACAGGAAGCAGCAACCGCAAGAGGAGCGGCCGAGGAAATCTCAGGGACAGGATCCAACATTGCGGAACTCGGGGGAGCTGGAACAGAAGGACGACGACGTTCACGCCTCCCGTGACGTCTGCGGGCGGGACTGATGGAGCTAGAAGAGCTGCAGGAATAACTGCCAGCCGAGGTGGAAGGTGACCTCCAACGGGACGATCTAGAATGCCCAGATCTCCGAGAGCCCCCAGAAACCCTGGAACAGTGTCGGGACCAGCTATGCTGATACTGGGCAGGCCTGCGTCTATGGTGGCGACGATGACCCCAAAAACAGATCCAGAAGAGCTCCTACAGCCTCTAAAATGCCGCCCCCGATATTCATGGCGACTGTCAACAGACAACATCCGTGGCGGGCCCCTGCTGCTCAATGGGAGGGTGCCGGCAGGCGTGGGAATGGCTAGGGCCGCAGAGGGGTCATCAGTGGGTGGCAACTGGGGGGGAGGGAGGGGGTTGGGCTGAGAAAGGGGGGTATCCACAGCCGGGGCAGGAGCTCCATAGCCAGAAGAGGAGGATCCTGGCTACTTGAAATACAAGTGCCCATAGTAGAAAGAGCTGGAGGGGCTGTCTGTGACAATGGGGGCACACGCGTAGCAGCCCACAGGCATGGTCACGTGACCCGGGGAAGGACCGCGTACCCAACACAGCGCCACCCGGCGGCAGGGGACCAACAATCGGAAGAGCGGAGGCTACAGCGGGAACACTGCAGAAAGAAATGGACCTGGCTGGCGCTGCAGTGCACCCAGGAGATCTTGCCCGCCGACCGGAACCACCGCGGGAAAGGGAACGGGCCAAAGAAGGTGAGGAGCCAACGTCACCCACCAAATGGCAGCCGCGTCCCGCGGTCACTTTCAGGGAGGGCCATTGATATGCTAACAGCTGCTGTAACGGTCCTCCCAGCACTGCGTGGGGGGGTGGGAGAAACCGGCAAAAGACCACTGCCGCCTGGCAGAGAGATCTTGGATGGGAGGGCCGGGCAACAGTCTGGTCCAACCTTCTCTTACCAAGCTTGACTTGCAAAAGAGGCCCAACCCATAGGGAGGGGCCCATATAAATCCCCAAATCCCATGAGCCTCATGGGATCCCAGAGCTCCCCGCCCTTTCCATTAACTCCTTCACAGCCTAAACCAAGTGGCCTGAACAACCGGCCTTCTTAACATCATATAACCTCGCACACGCAGTCAGGAGGCTCCCCACTTAAGACAGTGCAGCATCCGTCAATGTGAGAGAAATGGACAGGAAACAGGCAAGGAACCACCAGAGACAGAAACAGATAGGAAAAAAGAAGAAGCAGAGATAACAATATGATGAGTATTCTAACTTGTAGTTGTGTCTCTGATGCATGGAGAAGACTAGGGAGTTGTGTCTGAATTATGACATACATTTTCTGTATCTACCACATATGTCAGCCCATGGCAGACCTTTAAAGGGGTTATCTCACTTCAGCAAATGCTATTTACCATGCAGAAAATGTTAATACAAGGCACTTACTTATTCATTTTTCCACCACATTATACATTGCTCGTTTTCATAGTTACGACCAATCTGCAATCAAGCAGTGGTGGGCATGCTTTTATATGATAGAAAAAAGTGCTGGATTATGCACACTCCTGCGGTCCTGGCCACCAGAGGATGAAGATTTTTCCTATATTCTGCAAGCACGACCACTGCTACAGTAACTATGGAAACAGTGTATAATGTGATTGGAAATTAATCTACTAAGCAAAGGAAGCAATATGGACAATCACAATATGTTAGTAAGTGCCTTGTAATAACATTCTCTACGTGATAAATGCTATTTGCTGAAGTGAGACAACCCCTTTAACATGTGGCTAATGATATATGCTAAACCATAGACATCCATCTGCAGACTGCACTGTTTCAGAGGTTTTGCTCCTCATTAGTGCACATCAGGGGCGTAACTACCATAGCGGCAGACCATGCAACTGCTATGGGGCCCAGGACAAGAGGGGGCCCAGTCTTAGTTGGGATTATCTCCTCTTCTACTGGAGGTGAAAACTTGGTCAGGACTCTACCCTCTAAAGGAGCAACTTTTAGCAAATGAGGCAGTGGAAAAATGGCCCAAGGGTCATTGAAAGAGGTTTAGGCGGAAACCCTTCTGTCCTGTGTGGGGGACCTGGTTTGATCCTTGCTGTGGAGCCCTTATTTCTTTATGTACGTCACTGGTGCAGTAATGCTCTGTTTGGCTGGATGAGGTGCCTCCTGGAAGGTACTGGTTCTCATTGAAGAGATCCAGGTAGTGTAGAAAGGCTTACATACAGTGCTCCCAGGAAACACATACAGATTAGCTCTTCTCCAAAAGGATGACAACTGTCTCTATAGTGCTACCTATAGGAAGAAACCCTGTAAGTCAATGTCCAGCCATTAAAGGGCTGTGAAACATGACAAGGACTATTAGCCAAATCCGAAACTATACACTGTGCAACACAGTAGGGATCTTATTACCTATTCTGGCACTGCCTGTTTGTGCAGGGCATGTTGGATGTCCTGGAAAATGAACTGAAAGACTCTGTTCCCAAGACCAGCCTATCATATCATTTACAGCTTTATTGACTTTCCCTGAGATCCATACTGGCGACTCATGGACTATTTTAACCTCTTAACTCAAAATGCTGCATATATGTGGCATTTGCTTGCCAGGGAAGAATGGAGGAGGCTAAGATGTCATGGTCAATAGCGTCTGTGGCATCTGAGTGTGTAGTGCCCTGGAGCAGGGGTGCTTTGAAGTCTAGACATTTGTGGACATTTGCCTGTTTCACCTACACAAAGTCATCAACTCCTTACTTTATTTTACTTTAAAGGGTTAATGTGAATTTACTTATAGTGCTTAATACATCTATTGTATTGTAAACATATATGTATGTACTAATTATATATATATATATATATATATATATATATATATATATACAGTACAGCCCAAAAGTTTGGACACACCTTCTCATTCAAAGAGTTTTCTGTATTTTCATGACTATGAAAATTGTAGATTCACACTGAAGGCATCAAAACTATGAATTAACACATGTGGAATTATATACTTAACAAAAAAGGGTGAAACAACTGAAAATATGTCTTATATTCTAGGTTCTTCAAAGTAGCCACCTTTTGCTTTGATTACTGCTTTGCACACTCTTGGCATTTTCTTGATGAGCTTCAAGAGGTAGTCACCTGAAATGGTATTCCAACAGTCTTGAGGGAGATCCCAGAGATGCTTAGCACTTGTTGGCCCTTTTGCCTTCACTCTGCGGTCCAGCTCACCCCAAACCATCTCGATTGGGTTCAGGTCTGGTGACTGTGGAGGCCAGGTCATCTGGCGTAGTACCCCATCACTCTCCTTCTTGGTCAAATATCCCTTACACAGCCTAGAGGTGTGTTTGGGGTCATTGTCCTGTTGATAAATAAATGATGGTCCAACTAAACGCAAACTGGATGGAATAGCATGCCGCTGCAAGATGCTGTGGTAGCCATGCTCGTTCAATATGCCTTCAATTTTGAATAAATCCCCAACAGTGTCACCAGCAAAGCACCCCCACACCATCACACCTCCTCCTCCATGCTTACGGTGGGAACCAGGCATGTAGAGTCCATCCGTTCACCTTTTCTGCATCGCACAAAGACACGGCGGTTGGAACCAAAGTGTCACGAGTAGACCTGCGTCTGGAATCAGACGTTCTGCACGGCTTTCGAAGTGACATCTTTGACAGGCCATTCCCTTTGTTTGTGTGCTCTTCCCCACACCTCTTCCCCTCAGCTGTTGCCGCTTGGCAATCAGCTTTCCCCTATTTACCCCTTCCTCTCCCAGTATCCCTTGCGCTTTATATTTTCTACTTGCTGGGTTGAGAGTGGTGTGGATCTCGGCTGAGATCCTGTTGCTGAGTTCGACTTAAGTTAAGTTTCTGTCTTCATTTGTTGTTTTCCTTTTGGAGTCTCCTGTTCCTCCTTATACTTGGAGGAACGGGTTTACTCTCTGGAGTCACTAGCCTGCAGGGGTTTCTAGGGTGTATTTATATTAGGTTCCGGTGTATGAACATTCCTACCTTCCAGGATTGTTCATACTGGTAGTCAGCCTAGGGCCTAGTCACAGGGTCCTCTGCAGGAGGTGACCGTCTCCCTGGTTTTGTGTGTCCCCATCCCTCGTACGCTCGGTGTGGCTTTCACCCCCACACCAGAGCGTGACATTATAAACCGCCAACTAACAAAAATTTATATCATTTTTGTGCTAACATGGATGCTATTGCTACACTGGCTGAACGGCTGCAGGGACTCAGCTTGGAGGTGGCTGACATCCGCAACCTGATTCAGAGGCCACAGGCTGGTGGTTCTGGGGGTGCTGAGTGTCAGCCCTGTTTGGAGCCTAAGGTCCCCCTCCCGGATAGATTTTCTGGGGAATGTGATAATTTTGTTCTATTTAGGGAGGCGTGCAAATTGTATTTCAGACTGCGTCCACATTCTTCTGGTAATGAGGAACAGAAGGTTGGTGTGGTCATCTCGCTGCTTAAAGGGGATGCGCAGTCATGGGCCTTTTCTCTGCCGGCCGGATCGCTGGCTCTCCGGTCAGTAGATAAATTTTTCAAGACCCTAGGGATTATCTATGATGACCCGGATCGTATCTCCCTGGCGGAGACCCAGATACGTAACCTTTGTCAGGCTGAGCGGCCGGTTGAGACTTATTGCTCTGAGTTTCGGAGGTGGGCGACCAATACTGAATGGAACGATCCGGCTTTACGTAGCCAATTCTGTCAAGGTTTGTCTGAAAGGCTGAAGGACGCTTTGGCCTTTCAGGAAACTCCTGTGTCTTTGGAGGCCGCTATGTCTCTTGCTGTGCGCATGGATAGGCGCCTGAGAGAGCGATCTAGGGGCCCCCGCTCTCAGGACGTACTATCTCATAGTGTACCGGCTTCCTATGACACTTTGGGTGAATATTCCCCTAGGTTGATGTCTGGGGATGAACCTATGCAATTAGGGGGAGCCACTCCTGTATCCACCCATAAACATCTTGGTAATAAAAAGGGAGTGTGTTTCTTCTGTGGTCAGAAAGGACATTTTATCAATGTATGTCCATGCTTCCTAGCTCTAAAAGAGAGAAAAGAAAAGGGGGCGTTGAATCCTCATCTCACTCTTGGTGGGGTGGGTAGGGAGACTGAAGATGTGCATTTGTCTTCATCCTGTAGTACCCGTTTTCTCCTGACTGCCGAGGTGGCGCTAGAGTCAAAAATTGTGAAAATTGAGGTGTTTATTGACAGCGGGGCAGGGGTGAACTTGATTGATGCTCAGTTTGTCCGTATGCATGGATTGTCGCCAAGTTCTTTGGATAAGAGGATTTCTGTGTTCGCCATTGATTCTGCACCTCTCTCTCAGAAGTGCTTATCTCAGATGGTGCATGATATCAAATTAAGAGTGGGTGAATTTCATCAGGAGCTTATTTCATGTTTTGTGTTGGAAGGTCTTCCTGCTCCTGTGGTTTTGGGTTTACCGTGGTTAAGCAAACATAATCCGTCCATTGACTGGCATACTAGACAAATTGTGGATTGGGGCGATTATTGTGTTGACAATTGCCTTAATATATCTTTTTCTGCTTTAACCACTAGGACTCTTCCTTCTTTTATATCGGATTTTTCTGATGTATTTGCAGAAGGTGGATGTCAGGATTTACCCCCTCACCGGGAATACGATTGTCCTATCAATCTTATCCCTGGAGCAAAATTGCCCAAATCTAGACTGTATAACCTTTCTGGACCTGAGAGAACGGCCATGAAGGGATATATTGCTGAGAGTTTGGCCAAAGGACATATTAGGCCTTCCAAATCTCCGGTGGCAGCAGGGTTCTTTTTTGTGAAAAAAAAAGGACGGAACCCTTAGGCCATGTCTGGATTTCCGTGAACTCAATAGGATTACTGTCCGTGATCCATATCCCCTTCCTTTGATTCCTGACTTGTTTAACCAGATTGTGGATGCTAAGGTGTTCTCCAAGTTGGACTTAAGGGGGGCATATAATCTGGTCAGGATCAAGGAAGGGGATGAATGGAAGACTGCCTTTAACACTCCTGAGGGCCACTTTGAGAACCTGGTCATGCCTTTTGGGTTGACCAATGCTCCTGCTGTCTTCCAGCATTTTGTTAATGACATTTTTCATCATCTTGTGGGGAGGTTTGTAGTCGTGTATTTGGACGACATACTAATCTATTCTCCAGATATTGGGACACATCAGGATCATGTGAGGCAGGTGTTGCAAGTCTTAAGAGATAACAAGTTGTATGCAAAATTAGAGAAATGTGCTTTTGCTGTACATGAGGTGCAATTCTTAGGATACCTGCTTTCATCTTCAGGTTTTCGTATGGATCCAGAGAAAGTCGGTGCGGTTCTGAACTGGGACCGACCTGAAAATCTGAAGGCTCTTATGCGATTTTTGGGGTTCACCAACTATTACCGAAAATGTATTAAGAACGATTCGACTATAGTTAAACCCTTAACTGACATGACTAAGAAAGGGACGGATGTCTCTGTGTGGTCTGATGCAGCGTTGCAAGCCTTCTCCGCTGTAAAGGAGTGCTTTTCTTCTGCCCCTATATTGGTGCAGCCAGATGTGTCACAACCTTTCATTGTGGAGGTTGACGCATCCGATGTGGGGGTAGGAGCTGTGTTATCACAGGGCCCGTCACCTGGTAAATGGCGCCCATGTGCTTTTTTTTCGAAAAAACTCTCTGCGGCGGAGAGAAATTATGATGTGGGTAACAGAGAGTTACTGGCCATTAAGTTGGCTTTTGAGGAATGGCGTCATTGGTTGGAAGGGGCGATTCATCCAATCACGGTATTCACGGATCACAAAAATCTGGCTTACCTGGAGTCTGCTAGACGACTTAATCCGAGGCAGGCCAGATGGTCTTTGTTCTTTACCAGATTCAATTTCATTGTCACATACCGTCCTGGGGTTAAGAATGTGAAGGCAGATGCCTTGTCACGTAGTTTTCCCGGGGGTGGTGATTTTGAAGATCCGAGCCCTATATTGTCTGAAGGAGTGGTGATATCCGCTCTTTACCCTGATCTTGAGGCTAAAGTGTTTGAGGCCCAGGGAGATGCACCGGAGTCTTGCCCTCCTGGGAAGTTGTTTGTTCCTTCGGATTTGCGTCATAGGGTGTTTGAGGAGCATCATTCTTCGGTGCTTGCGGGACACCCTGGGAGTAAATCCACTGTCGACCTCATCTCTCGTAGATTCTGGTGGCCTGGGCTGCGTAAGTGTGTTGAGGAATATGTGTCAGCCTGTAGTGTCTGCGCACGCTCTAAGGTGACACATACCCGTCCCTCTGGACCCCTACTTCCATTACCCATCCCGTCCAGACCATGGACCCACCTATCCATGGACTTCATTACTGATCTGCCTGAGTCGTCTGGTAAGACAGTTATTCTGGTGGTTGTAGATCGTTTTAGTAAAATGGCGCACTTTATTGCATTACCCGGTCTCCCCAATGCTAAGACTCTCGCACAAGTGTTTGTTGACAACATTGTGAAACTTCATGGCATTCCCACTGACGTGGTCTCTGATCGTGGGACTCAGTTTGTGTCCAGATTCTGGAGGGCGTTCTGTACTCGGCTCGGGGTGCATCTGTCTTTTTCCTCTGCCTTTCATCCCCAGACGAATGGACAGACTGAGCGTACCAATCAGAATCTAGAGACTTACTTGAGATGTTTTGTCTCTGAGAACCAGGAGGAGTGGTCCTCGTTTTTGTCTCTGGCTGAGTTTGCCATAAATAATCGCAGACAGGACTCCACTGGTAAGTCACCATTTTTTGGTGCATATGGCTTTCACCCGCAGTTTGGCACATTTTCTGGTTCTGATACTTCTGGTATTCCTGAGGAAGAACGTTTTTCGTCATCATTGTCTTCCATATGGCGAAAAATTCAAAATAACTTGATAAATATGGGTAACAAGTACAAACGTGTGGCTGACAGGAGACGCATGGATGGTCCGGACCTAAATGTGGGTGATTCTGTGTGGCTGTCTACTAGGAACATTAAGTTGAAAGTTCCTTCTTGGAAGTTGGGTCCAAGATTTATTGGCCCATATAAGATCACGGCCATTATTAATCCTGTAGCATTTCGTCTTGAACTTCCTCAGGCCCTGAAAATCCATAATGTGTTTCACAGATCTTTGTTGAAGAGGTATGTTGAACCTCTGGAGCCATCTCCCTTGCCACCCGTGCCTGTCTTGGTGGATGGTAATTTGGAATTTCAGATTGTCAAGATAATTGATTCTCGAGTTCTTCGGGGGACCCTTCAATATCTGGTTCATTGGAAGGGTTATGGTCCTGAGGAGAGGTCATGGGTACCGGCAGCTGACGTGAATGCCAGTCGTTTGGTGAAAGCCTTTCACAGGTGTCATCCTGAGAAAGTTGGTCCTGGGTGTCCGGAGGTCACCCGTAAAAGGGGGGGTAATGTCACGAGTAGACCTGCGTCTGGAATCAGACGTTCTGCACGGCTTTCGAAGTGACATCTTTGACAGGCCATTCCCTTTGTTTGTGTGCTCTTCCCCACACCTCTTCCCCTCAGCTGTTGCCGCTTGGCAATCAGCTTTCCCCTATTTACCCCTTCCTCTCCCAGTATCCCTTGCGGTTTATATTTTCTACTTGCTGGGTTGAGAGTGGTGTGGATCTCGGCTGAGATCCTGTTGCTGAGTTCGACTTAAGTTAAGTTTCTGTCTTCATTTGTTGTTTTCCTTTTGGAGTCTCCTGTTCCTCCTTATACTTGGAGGAACGGGTTTACTCTCTGGAGTCACTAGCCTGCAGGGGTTTCTAGGGTGTATTTATATTAGGTTCCGGTGTATGAACATTCCTACCTTCCAGGATTGTTCATACTGGTAGTCAGCCTAGGGCCTAGTCACAGGGTCCTCTGCAGGAGGTGACCGTCTCCCTGGTTTTGTGTGTCCCCATCCCTCGTACGCTCGGTGTGGCTTTCCCCCCCACACCAGAGCGTGACACAAAGATCTCAAATTTGGACTCATCAGACCAAAGCACAGATTTCCACTGGTCTCATGTCCATTCCTTGTGTTCTTTAGCCCAAACAAGTCTCTTCTGCTTGTTGCCTGTCCTTAGCAGTGATTTCCTAGCAGCTATTTTACCATGAAGGCCTGCTGCACACAGTCTCCTTTTAACAGTTGTTGTAGAGATGTGTCTGCTGCTAGAACTCTGTGTGGCATTGACCTGGTCTCTAATCTGAGTTGCTGTTAACCTGCCATTTCTGAGGCTGGTGACTCGGATGAACTTATCCTCCGCAGCAGAGGTGACTCTTGGTCTTCCTTTCCTGGGGCGGTCCTCATGTGAGCCAGTTTCTTTGTAGCGCTTGATGGTTTTTGCGACTGCACTTGGGGACACTTTCAAACTTTTCCCAATTTTTCAGACTGACTGACCTTCATTTCTTAAGGTAATGATGGCCAATCATTTTTATTTACTTAGCTGCTTTTTTTCTCGTCATAATACAAATTCTAACAGTCTATTCAGTAGGACATTTCAGGTGACTACCTCATGAAGCTCATCAAGAGAATGCCAAAAGTGTGCAAAGCAGTAATCAAAGCAAAAGGTGGCTACTTTGAAGAACCTAGAAAATATAAGACATATTTACACTTGTTTCACACTTTTTTGTCTGTACCGTATAGATATATATATATATATATATATATATATATATATATATATATATCCTGTTCATTTGCTGTTGAAAGGGTTAATGAACACTGAGAGTCTTTGGGGCCTTATTTATCTAATAATGAGAATCTGGTAATTTTCCATAGCTACCATAAGGTTTAAAGAAGAGTATGTTTTGGAGGGAAAAACTGCTGTGTTATTGCCATTGAGTATCATTGAAGCTCTAATGCAAGTCTATGAGAGATGAAAAGTGTAACATTGTATTTGTTTATGCTGTGTTTCTCCACTCCACCCCCCACTAGAAGGTTCTAGTTCAGCTACAAACTGTATATAAGGAGAGCCGTCAGAGCCCCTAGTGTTCTGCAGTTAGGGAACAGGGCTTAGAAGAGGAGACTGAGAAACTACTTGAGTGACCAGAAGAAGAGCTGAGGTAGGGATAATCTGTTGCATATCCTTGGCCCCCAGCCTTTGGGCAGGGTACCAGCCTTCTGAGAGAGAGGGAAAGCTAGCTTAGGCCGTTCCTCAGCATCAAACCCTTCTTCTGCCTGGAGAAGCCAGCCCTATGCTTCGCCTATATTGTTTTGCACCTGAATTCCTCCAGTAAAAAAAGCCCACTGGTTTACTGTAGACCAGGGGTGTTGCTAGGGTCTCAAAAGATCCAGGGCCCAAGCCCCAATGAATATGGCCCAATTCCCTATGTCGACCCTCGCCCCAACCCTGCTATACAGCAGCACATACCTCTCACATCCAGGGCCTCCCAGGTGACTTCTCTGATATAGATCTTCTCTGTCATCATCTTCTCCACTTGGTCCAGACAACTTCTCTCAGCTGCTCCTCGTCTCTGCAGAGTGTGACACATGGACATCTTAGCTTCCTCACATTTCTATCATCATCCCCCAACCTGGAGTCCCCATAGTCTTATCCTGCTGCTCACTGCGCCCCCCAATACCCCCAAATACTATCCAGAAGAAATAATAGTGCCCCCCATAGTAATAGTCCTACCAGTGGTAATTCCATCATTAGTAACACTGCACCCTACAGTGACCCCAGCACTGATAATGCTCCCTAAGAGTGCCTCCATTAGTAGAGGAGCCCTCCAGTATTAATAATGCCCTCACAGAGCCTCCAGTAGTAATAAGGCCCCCCATAGTGCTCTTAGTAGAAATAAGGCAGATCTATAAGACACTCCTATAGAGCCTCCAGTAGTAATAAGAACACCTATAATGTCCCCTGGATTTATAATACCCCTACAGTGACCTCAGTATTTATATCACTCCCCCTACTGTTATAATGCTCACCCTGAAGTGCCCCCAGTATTTATATTGCCCGCTGTAGTTATATTCCTCCCTTTAGTGTCCTCAGAAATTATAATTCCTCAGCCCCTCCGCCATACAGTCAGATGTAAATAAAGCTGTTTCCCTCCTGTACAAATAACATCACACCATCTCTCCAGCCCCCTCCAATATACAGTCCCATGTAAATAACATCCCTCTCTATCTACAGCCCCCTCCAAATACAGTCCCATGTAAATAACATCATTCCCATAGCCGTCATCAACATACAGCCCTATGTAAATATCAGTCCCTCCAACAGCCGCAATCAACATACAGTCCCATGTAAATAACATCACTTCCTTCCCACATCCACCTCCAACATGCAGTCCCGTGTAAATAACATCACTCCACCCCACAGTCCCATGTAAATAACATAAACCTGCCCTCAGCCACCTCCAACATGCAGTCCCATGTAAATAACATCACTCCACGCCACAGTCCAATGCAAATAAGGCTACTTTCACACCAGCGTTTTTGCTGGATCCGTCATGGATCAGCAAAAACGCTTCCATCATGATAATACAACCGTCTGCATCAGTTCTGAACGGATCCGGCTGTATTATCTTTTAAATAGCCAGTTTGGATCAGTTTCTTCAGGCGGACACCAAAACGCAGCAATCAATGTTTTAGTGTCCGCCTCCAAAACGGAATGCTGACTGAACTGAAGCAAAACTGATGCATTCTGAACGGATCCTTTTCCATTCAGAATGCATTAGGACAAAACTGATCAGTTTTGGACCGTTTATGAGAGCAGTGACGGATCTCACAAATGGATCCTTACAACGCAAGTGTGAAAGTAGCCTAAGGCTAGTTTCACACCTGTGGCAGGGGACTACGGCAGGCTATTGAACAGCCCGCCAGATCCGTGCTGCAGCAGGTGCACGTGTTGGGCCGGAACTACGCCCCATTCAATGTAATGGGGGCGGGCCAAGGATCCAGCCACAGCATGGCAAACCCTTCTGAGAGGCGGCCAGAACAAAAGTACAATATGCCTTGTGGCAGGAGTTGCCATGCTGCAGCCATATCTATGGCCCGCCCCCATTACAGTAAATGGGGCAGGAGCGTAGTTCCGGCTCCAAACGTGCAGCAGCGGCAGCATGGATCCTAACAGCCTGCCAGAGTCCCATGCCGCAGGTGTGAAAGTACCCTAACAGAACCCTGCCCAAGTCACCTCCAACACACAGTCCCACAGGGGCGGATTGGCCATAGATCTTACATGGAAATTTCCTGGTGGGCCGATGCCCAGGGGGCCACTCAAGCCCTCTTGATGGCCACAGGCCAGGTACATAATGATCTCATGCTCAACAGCCGCAGGTGTCCCCTGTGAACTCAACTGTATTACTGTCATCAGGACGGTGATACAGTTGAATTCTGTGGTTGGGGCAGCGGTATTTTGTGCTTTCCTGTGGTATTTGGTTCTGCTAGGGTGGTATTCTGCGCTAGGTTGTCCCCACCTACTTGTTTAGGTCAGTCTTCTGTCAGTTTAAACCCACCTACAACATGGGGCCACTTTTAGGTTTTTTCCCAGGGCCATTTTAAGCTCCCAATCCGCCCCTGCAGTCCCATGATAACATCACTCCCTTCTGCCCTAACATACAGTCCCAGTTAAATAACCACAACTCCCAGCATTCCTTTGCTTCTCCCTTCACTTACCTCTTCTGATGTAGCAGTGCTCACTGCAGCTTCTTCCCCACAATTCTCCTCTTCAGTTTAGAAGACAGGGGAAAGGACCTGTGATGATGTCACAGTCATGTGACCAGTGCAGGATTGGACGGCACTGATCACATGACCTGTGATGTCATCACAGGTCCTACCTATCTTGCAGTCTATTAGATTCAATTGTACTACAGTCCCGAGGACGGCAATACAATTGTATTTGTCTAACAGGCAGGACATTCGGGGCCTGGGAGAAAACATCAGGGGCCAAGGACCCGAGTGTTTTAGCCTAGCAACGCCCCTGCTGTAGACCCTGACTCTCTGCACTTATTTTCCATTGGGGTTCACCACGCTTTACCATCCTTGACATCCCTGACCAAACAGCAGCAACACATGGAGACGCCTAAACAGTGTCTGGGGACCCAGCGTAATGTTGTAGCCAACTCAAACCCAGCCACTGCAAGTTCCCTCTGTCCTCCAATCAGAACCTCCATGGCGAAATTACAGGGCTTCGGATCAGTTGCTATTAAAGGGTTTCTGTCACCAGTTTTTCGGTATGAATCAGGCTAACATTAGAGATGTGCTAACGTCACCTGATTCCAAATATATATCTGTTTTATTTACTGGTGCCCCCATTTTTATATAAAATGAACTTTTATTTTATGCTAATAAGGCCTCTAGGTGCAAGGGGAGTTACCCCTGCTCCTAGAGGCTCTGTTGATTGACAGGACCAGGCAGAGAAGAAACACTCTATTCACCATAGCTTGCAAGGACCTTCAATGATGTCATGACCATGTGATCAGTCACATGGTTAGGATCACACAAACAGCCTGTCTCCTCCTAAACCATATGACTGATCACATGGTCATGACATCATTGAAGGTCCTTGCAAGCTATGGTGAATGAATTCAGAGGCATATGGAGATGAAGGCAGGGCCCATACCAGGGTTGTGCACAGATGTAATACATCAATGTGCACAAACCCTTAAATCACTGTTAGCATGCATAACAATTAGTGCTTAGTTGACTAACATGAACATGCAGGGGGTTATACAAACTGTGCTAAATTCATTAATCTGTACTGATTTTATCTGTAGCATGTGAATGGTAAATACAAACTTCAATTAACATGTGCTGATGGCAGAATTGTAGTAAATTCTCTCAGAATGTGCTCTTAAATTCAGACACAACATAGGACCGAACAATTGTAGCAATAATTGTTCATCCCCATACAAAGATTAAGATTAAAGATTAAGTTTGCCTAATGCAAATGCTTCTAATAAGTGGGCAATGATCAGAAATGAGCAATATGGTGTCTTTTTGCTATAATGTGGTGTTATTATACATACCTTTAATTGTTGGTACTTATGATGTTGTTTTAACTTTCTTACACTAGTTGGGAGGGCCAATTTTATTTTGTTATGGGTGCTGCAAGCCACAGAGGAGCAGGAGGGGAGGATAGGAGTGGTACTAGCTCTGGCTGCAATAATTATTCACAGTGGCATTCTTCACACTGATACCTCCTAGGGCCAGGGCAGTGATAGGAGGACGTACCCTTTCTTCCCTTGAGGCACACCCTAATGTTGGAGCTCCTGCATGATGATAGTTGGGGTGCCCTTGATGTTATAAGTATTGTACGGGTGCAGGGCAGGAGATATAGGCACTGTGGCTGACGAATGGTGCTGGAGTTAGTAAATAGGCCATACACATGCAAAAAGTCTTACAACAAGCTCTACAATCCCTGGACTGAGGGATGTGGCAAAACAGTATAGAAGTGTGAAAGTTGCTGTTAATACTTCCACAAGAAGAAAAATGTCTGTTGGCCATAAACAACAAATACCTTGCTAACACACATGGCCATAGACAGTCTATGACTGTCTTCTCCAGATTACCCTCAGGGATTGTTCACTCCTTCACAGGAATGATGTTTCCCTAGGGCTGAACTGAACAAGCATCTGCCCTTAAAAGGGTTTTGTCACTTCAACAAATAGCATTTATCATGTAGAGAACGTTAATACAAGCCACTTACTAATGTATTTTTATTATCCATATTTTATCCTTTGCTGGCTAGATGAATTTTTCCATCACATTATTCACTGCTTGTTTCCATGATTTACGACCACAGTGCAATTCATCAGTGGTGCATTGCTTGCACACGATAGAAAAAAGCACCAGTCTATGTGCACTCCCACGATCCCGGACACCAGAGAAGTCAACGCTTTTTTCTATATTGTGCAAGCACTGGCACTGCTGATGGATTGGAGGGTGGTTGTAACCATGGAAATGAGAGATGTATAATGTGATGGAAAAATGAACCCAGCCAGCAAAGGAAGCAACATCGACAATCACAATAGTAAGCTGCTTGTATTAACTTTCTCTACATGATAAATTCCACTTGCTGAAGTGGCACAACCCATTCACCAGCAGGCAGATCTAACCTCAAAAGTGGCTGATGCAATACTAACTATAAAACTCCTCCCTCAGAGGGGAAAGCTAATTCCCTCTGCTGAGTCAGGGCATATGTAACTAAACAGTTACACCTACAGATGGCTTTTAGGAATACATAAAAAGCATAATACAAAGCATAAACAGATTAACATCAAATGAAAAGAAATTTGCAAGTAACTTGTATGTTACATCTTCTATCTGCAAATCGATTTGTATTGCTTTCCAGTTTGTTTTTCTGAATCACAGATCTTCACGGTCCCCTGTGTCTTTTGTTTTTTTTTTGTTAGCTAATTAGTGGGGTTTTTTGCAGGTTCTAGGTTTGATGTATTTTACTCTATTATTCCAAATCAAGGTTCATTTTCACATTTGTTTAAATTTCTCAATGTATTAGCAAGAAGTAGTAGACAGATGAAAAGATTCACTGTTACCATAATAATCTTGTAATTCAGTGTCTTTCATACAAAATATTTCAACATAGTCCGTTTCGCAGACTATAGCAGTCAGGATGTGGAGTTAGTGGTGGGGACATAAAGATGAGTCAGTACTGCAAAATGCAAACATGTCAGCTGTAGATTATAAAGCTAGTTTTACACTAGCTCTTGTTACATCCAACAGGGAACAGCATATTGGATCTCTAGGTATCCAGCATTGCCAAAAGCTACAAACTATCCACTGGTCCTACTGTATTAACTATAATGGGGACTGGCGGAAATCAGTCTGAAGCCCGTAAATCCTCATTTTTTGGGACTAAGATTTAGGGCTCATGAACACAACCGTAGTCTGTTTTGCGATCCACAAATTGCAGAACCGCAAAAACACAGATACCACCTGTGTGCATTCCGCATTTTGTTGGAACAGAACATTTTGCCCTCTAAAACAGACAAGAACAGGACATGTTATTTTTTTTACGGGTTCCACGGAATGGACATACGGATGCAGACGGCACACAGTGAAGTGAATGGGTCCGCATCCAACTCATACAAAACGCAGATCGGATGCTGAAAAAAATTTGTGTGAATGAGCACTCAGGCTGTAACATAGGATAAGGACACGAAGGACAACATATTTGCAAAGTTGCTTAACTTATTATGTAGATTATTTTTATATGTACCTTGTAAATGTTGTTTAAAGCTGACCAATTACTGACAGGGTTTTTTCTGGAATGCAGGCGCTGGCAAATTTAAAAAAAAAATGTTTTTATAAAATTTTTTCAAATTTTTGAAAAATAAACTCAACATTTAGTTACAATAGTACAATGTGATGTCCGTCTTTAACATTGTGAAATGCAGTTAAGTCGCATATACAATTTTAAAGGTAGACAGACAAGTAAATAAGGTCTCGCCATGACATTTAACATACAAACATCAATCACTACAGTGTGTATGCTATCAATTCCTAACTAGCTCGGATGCGACAATAACTATCTTGTCTACAACCAGTTGAGAGTAAGCTCTCTGTGTCACATCCTGTTGGTAAGTATCATGGCTGTTTCACAGTTTCATTTTCTTTGCTTTGCTTATGTGTAATGGTAATATATTAATAAAGCTTTCCCACACTTGAAAAAAATGTTGTACTCTCTTTTCTTTTTGTTGTGGGGCCTCGACCCAATCCATACGCATAATGTATAATAATTTCTCCAGGAATAGCCTGAAAGGGGGGGTATCTGGGAGCAGCCAGACCTGTAGGATGGCCTTGGCACCTGCCGCTGCCACGAAATGTAGAAGTTTTCTGCATCCTGGGGTACAGTTATATTTGTCCGTTTCTATATACCCAAACAGAGCCCAAAGGAGGTCAGGGGGAGTGAAGTTGGTCAGGTGGGTATTTGTGAAGGTAATAATTCTGTCCCAGAACTCTTTTATCCTTGGGCAGTCCCATAGACAATGAAACAGACCCGCATCTAAAGCTCCACACTTGAAGCAGCTGGTAGTATCATATATACCCATTTTGTATCCCTTTTTCGGGGTCAGATATGATCTGTTGCATATTTGTAAGACCATTTCTACGTAACGAGCTGTAGGAAGATGTATGTATGAAAGCTCTAGTGCTTTCAGTATTAACGATGGAGTGGCGTGTGGTAATTCTGATGTCCATTTAGTTAGAGAGGACTGAGAAGCATTATAATCTATTGGGACATGTAAAAACGTATTTAATATTTGTCTCTTGGCCTAGTTAATGCCCCAATACCATTTCCTCAGATACAGGTTCCATTCTGAGTCTGGTAAGTACTTTTGTTATATAGCTTTTTGCTTGTAGGTATGGAAAGAAAGGAAAGGTTGCATCTGAAAAGTCCTTACGCAGCTCTTCTATGGATTTAACCTGTTTGGATTGTATATTTATATTTATCTACAGTATATTTGTTATACCCAGTTTCTGCAAACTTTTAAAAATTTTATGCGAGGATCCATTTTGGAAGGAGGGATTATTGACCAAAGTTAGGTGTGTGGAAAAAGAGGTGTGTAGCAAGCGTAGACCTCTCGCCTTACACCAGACTTGCCATATCGTCATGAGTAGCGGATTATCTTTTACTGTCTGAGGAAGCTCATTGTATGGGACATGTAGTAGTTTTGGGAGTGCAATACGCGGTGAGAACGATTGATCTATAGTCACTATGGTATAGCAAGAGGAGGAATGGAGCCAGTCTCGCATTACCCTAATTAAAACCGCCATGTTGTATATCCTGATATTTGGAAAATTAAGGCCTCCGTTTAGTTTTCGTTGTTGTAGTATATGCCAGGCTATTCTGAGGTGTTTTCCATTCCATATGAATTTCCTGTACAGATAATTAATTTTCTTTTCATCTTTGGGTCTAAGATATATGGGGAGCATTTGTAACATATATAATAATCTTGGAAACTCTGTCATTTTAATGAGATTTGCCCTGCCCACATATGACAATGAGAAATGTTTCCATATCGTTAGAGTAGTTTCCAGAGATGATAGGTAAGGTTTAATATTATTAGTATATATCTGGGATGGGTCTTTTGGGATAGTCACCCCTAAATATGTTATAGCCTTATCTCTCCATGTGAATGGGAAGGCTTTTGTCCAAGTCGGTCTTCTGGGTCCATTCAAGAGTAGTGCCTCTGTTTTTTCTAGATTAATGGTGTATCCTGAAAGGAAACCAATTTCTTTAAGTTCTGCCAGCAGCGCCTCGAGTGAGTTCTCTGGGTCAGAGACCGTCAGTAAAACATCATCGGCAAATGCTGCGGTTCTCATTTCGTTATCACTAATTCTCACTCCACGAAAACTAAGTGTGACCTGGAGGTGGTATAGAAGAGGGTCCAGAGACAGGTTGAACAAAATAGGAGACAGGGGACATCCCTGTCTAGTACCTCTATAGAGGTCCAGATATTCTGAATTCTTACCATTAATGGTTATCAAAGTGGTGACATCAGTGTAAATATTGGCAACGAAGCGTCTGAAGTCAGGGCCAAAGCCACGTGTGATGAGGGCAGCATGGAGAAAGGGCCACGACACCCTGTCAAATGCTTTCTCCGCGTCTAGACTAAGCAGAAGCAGTTGCGGCTGTGATGGATCTTGGGCTGCTACCGTGGCTGCTATTGCCCGTCGCACATTACAGACTGCATGTCTTTTCTGGGTGAGGCCTGATTGGGTGGAATGAATTAAGGTCGGGAGAAAGGTTTGCATACGGTTGGCTACAATTTTCACTAGTATTTTGTAGTCTTGATTTAGTAGTGTTATCGGTCTGTAGGATTGTGGCTTGTCGGGGTTTTTATTTAGTTTGGGGAACACTATCACCCTAGATTCTGTGAATTGGTCTACTGAAGCTCCATTTTTATATATTTGGGTATACAAGGTCGTTAGGGTTGGTATGATCTCTGGTGATAGCATTTTGTAATACTTCACCAAAAGACCATCTGGGCCAGGCGTTTTACGATTGTGAGATTTAAAAATTGATTGTCTCCTCTCCTCCTCTGTTATGTCTGTTTTCTCTAATTGCGTGGGAGAAGCCCTATAAAGGTCTTCGTAGTAATTAAAGAAGACCTCAGTAATACCTTCTGTCTTGGTATAGGTTCGATCCGTGTCTTGACATTTTATTCTGACTATTGGTTTTGCAGTTTTAAAAGGTTTGGTAAGTGAGGCTAATAGTGTCCCCGCCCTGTTACCTCTACAGAAATATTTGTTTTGTGCGCAGCGGGTGAGCCAGTGTGCCTGCCCTTGTACAAATGTGTCCAGAATGGATTTTGCATCGATAAATGTTTGTCTAGTTAGGGATGTGGGATTATTCATATAGGTTTGTTGGGCCAATAATAGATTGGAATGCAGCAAGTCAAAGCATTCTTTCGCCTTTTTTTTAATGTGCTATGTATGCTATGTATGCAATCACATGGCCACTCATTACCGCCTTGGAGGCTGCCCACAGAAGAGGGGTATCATGTAGATGTACGTCATTATCATCTAAATAGTTTGTCCAATGGACCTTAAGACAAAGTCCTCTGAATCAGCTAGGTGTGTGGGAAACCTCCACAGGCAGGATTGTGTCTGCGATTTTAATGTCTGCATTGTAAGCGTGACAGGGGCGTGATCTGATATAGCTATGGGGTGAATGCTGGCATCCACCATATTGTCCAATAAAGTGGTGGAGGCCAAAATTAAATCTATACGTGAGAAAGAATCATGTACTTTAAAATAAAATTTATATTCTCGGGAATCGTTGTGGATTGTTCTCCACACGTCACATAAATGTGATCTTTCCATGAGCTGCAGCACTACCCATGAGTCCAAGGATTGTTGGGTTCTCATATGTGATCTACGGTATTAAGTCTTGGATCCAGTGTTGTGTTATAGTCACCGGCCAAAACGAGTTTACGTGTCACTCGATTGAGTAAGAGTTCCGCTATTGTGGTGAAAAAGGCCGGGTCTGTGGAGTTGGGGGCGTATATATTTATTAATGTATAAGGTGTTTGTTCTATCAGAATATCAAGAAGAAGGTAGCGTCCTGCTGAGTCCGCCAGGGTCTCCTGTATCTCATATGTCGCAACTCCTCTCAATTTAGAGGTATGAGAGGCTGTTACACATTCGGAGAGCCATGGGGCCCTGAGAGTGGACGAGGAGGACGCTTTCAGTGTGTTTCCTGGAGAAACACAATGTCCGGTTTAAACCTTTTAATATGTGTCAATATCTTCCTTCTCTTTGTTGGGGTATTCAGCCCTGCTACATTCCATGTTAAAATTTTCAAGTGTGATGAGGTGTTGTAAGTGGGTACCTGTGCATCAAGTGTGGTACTCATCTGGCCATGGAGGAGTTTGGTAGTCATCTAAGAGGTTAATCATCAAGTGGTCCTCTCCCACCCGTCCCAGCGAGCGAGCAAGAGTGGAGTCATACAGCGGAGGGGGCAGCCCTGAGTTTCGAGCATCATGGTAGTCTACCTGTAACATAGAGTATAACATTAGGCAAACAAAACATTATTAAATACCAATTGGCATCTTCATTTAAGAACCGTTAGAAATAACGCTATGAATCAAAGAATTAGAAAAGAAAAAAGAAAAGCGTTGTGTGCGAACAGTGGAAAGTCTGCCTCCCCAGGTTTCGGGAATTGATCAGCCAGCGTCGTTTTGACCAAAGAACCTTCTTGCTTCCAAAGGGTCCTAAAAGAAATGGGTGCGGCCGTCGAGCTATACTCTCAATTTAGCCGGGTATAAGAGCTGGAAGCGAATATTCTGGTTTTGTAGGTAGCTGCAGATGCCCACAAAGTCCTGGAGAAGGAGTATTCTTTGGCCGTCCACTATAAGTTGTCGTTGATTGTGATATGCTCGAAGGATTTTTTCCTTTGTGGCCCAATAGACGTATTTTGCGATGGCTGGTCTGGGTCGGCCCCCCTTGATCTCTAGGTGGTCCAAGTCGATGAGCCCTCTCCACTATCATAGGGTCAACCGGTATGTCTAGTTTCAGAGCTTGGGGGATCTTTATCACCACAAAGGATATTAGAGCGTCCCCTGTTATTGATTCCGGGATTCCAACAAAGCGCAGGTTATTTCTTCAATCTCTGTTCTCCAGGTCTTCAAGCTTTTCCCTCAGCACAGCCTCTGTGGTTTCTCGCTGCCGCAAGGATGTCATTAGTATCTCCATATTAGTCTCCCCCACTGTCATTCTATTTTCCAGCTCAGTGATTTTCTGTGCATTGGAGGTAATTTGAGCCAAAGCTGAGTTGATAGAAGCGTGTAGAACATCCAGTCTTTTATCAAAGAGCGGCAGAAGTAGTCTAGATACCTCCTGAGCCACTGCCGTTGCTTGCATATTATCTGGAGGCGAAGGACATGGTGGACTGTGTGGCGGTGAGAGATTTGGTGGTGTTATATCATTGGATAACAGTTCCTGCGAAAATTGCGGCAATTCAGGGGCTTGGTCGTCTGTCCGAGCGGACGATGATAGTTGTTTGTTTTTCATCGTGACCTTGTTCTGTTTAGGCATGTGGGACTGGGACGTGGTGGGAGTTGATGTTGACTTACGTAACTGTCTTTGTGGTTGTGGTCCCATTAGAAATTTGTCCATTCCTTTGACAGAACAGAGTGGGGCAATGCGTTGAAAGCGAGGAGGGCCAGGTAAAGTCCAATAGTTACATAGGGAAGCTGAACCTTTCCTCTTTTAAGGTGTTCACAGCATAGGTGTGGTACTGAAGATTAGCAGAGGAAAAGTGGACAATATGTTGTCCCATGAGGGAAGAGATGCTCCCGTTCAGTGTGTGCCTCGTGGCCGCCTGCCGGTGATGGCTGTTGGCCTGTGGTTACAGCAATGCGGAGTCGACTCAAAATGGCCGCTGATTTCACACTCAAGCTGTGGTGACTGGGGGGATAGGGCCTGATCTTGTGGAAGGGGCTGATATAGGCACTATCATGTGCCGGATTGATGATGGGCCCCTACAATCTTCCCAATTTGTCCCCCACCACTCAAAGTGTGGTTAAGGTTATGGACAACGTGGGGGGAGGCTGTTTTCACTGTCCCCCTCTTAGTTTATACTGCGTTCTCCCCTGGTGCCGATTCACAGGTCAGTGTGCGTTGGTAGGCAACTCCGATCCCTGCTGGTTGTCTAGAAGGGCCTCTTATCTTAATCTCCTGCGCGGTCGCGCCAAATGCGCCGGGTCCTGGTCACGTGACCGCAGGCTTCTTCAGGGCGGCTCGTTGAACTGGAGCCCAACACTTATGCGGTCTTACCGCTGGCTCCCGGGACTCAGTGGGAGTCCACTCAGGTATATCCCTTATGTGTGCGTGAGGTAGGTGTCTCCCGATGCTCCGGTCGGCACTTCGGTGCAGCAGAGCTCTTCTAAAATGCGGCCATCCTGGATGCCCTGCCCCCGGAAGTCCCTGGCTGGCAAATTTTAGCCTGGGGGGCAAGCACACAGCACCGGCCCATGTGTAGCGGCCCACCCTTAACCTGTATAATTCCGCTTACCATAAAAACGGCATAGGTAAACGGGCTTTAAATCGTTAAAAGGCGGCAGCTAGTTGTGTTTTCATGCTGGAACCCAGATACATGACATAACCGAGTCGGTAGCAACAGCTTGATCATTAGAGGGACCAGATTTACCAACTCCTGAGCTAAAGACACTCCATTGGCTATAATGGAAGCTCAGGAAGCTGCTCCTTTACCGGACAAAAAGGTCTTGCATGCAGAACTTTTCTGTCCGGTCTTTTTGACAGAATCTGTGACAGTGACCCAAACGCAAATGTGAATGGATAGTATGAGACATATAGCATCAGATGTATGTTTAACATACAAATACAGAGTAAGAGTCAAGATCACTCAATACACACAGCACCAGAACAAACCTATAAGTCAAACACAGCACCAGAACCAAGTTCACTGTATGAATACAGCACCAGATCCAAGCCAATATGTCAAATACAGCAACAAAATCAACAAGAATTATAGCACCAGAACAAAACCTATAAGTCAAATACATCAGCAGAACCAAGTTCACTACATAAATACAGCACCAGAACCATGTTCACTACATAAATACATCACCAGATTTTAAAAGTTCAGTATAGATACCATCTGAGTAGTCAGGCCAGCCGTCGCCATACAGTATGACCTTGTACGGTGTGAAACTACACCTCCCGGTATGGCCTGAACAAGTGTAAAGGGATGCTGGGAGTTGTTGTTGCGCAAAACAGCATGCTACCACCCATCATCAGGTGTAGATCATCCAGGTGATTACAACACTCATCATACACAGTTAGTAGAAGAATAAATAATTCCATTTAGCGACTTACAGATGATGTCTCCTCATGAGTTCTTCCCCATCTGGTTCAGATCACCATGATGACTTCTCTCGTCCACAATTCAGCTCTGCAGATTTTGCCGAGCAGATCTCTTCAGCTTCACGCTTTACCAACACATTGGCATCCTGCATACTAGCACAAACTCATCTTAGTGCCACATGCTGTGCCCTGAATATAACAGTCGCATTAGTGCTACACACAGGTGCCCTCTGTATATAGTGCCACATACTCTGTGCCCTCTGTATACAGTGGCATATGCCCTGTGCCCTCTGTATATCATGCCATATCTCCTGTGCCCACTGTGTATAGTGCCACATAATCTATGCCCTCTGTATATAGTGCCACATGCTCTGTGCCTACGGTATATAGTGCCATATATCTTGTGCCCTCTGTGTATAGTGCCACATAATCTGTGCCCTCTGTATATGTGCCCCCTTTATGTATTGTGCCTCTTATATGTGCCCCCCTTTATGTATTGTGCCTCTTATATGTGCCCCTTTGTGTATAGTGCCCCTTCAGTGTGCCCCCTTTATGTCTAGTGCCTCTTCTGAGTGCCCCTGAATACAGTGTACACATCTAGCTTTTACCAAATATTATAATACTCGGTAAAAGCTAGAATGCAGCGGGTGAGACGTCACTGGCTACAAGTTGCTGATGGTCACATGACAAGCTAGATGCAGTGGGTATATATAGTATATACAGCAGTGTATATACTATACATCTGTACACACTGCATCTATTATACCTCGTACCTAACATATCAATACACTGCTGTGTATACTTTATATCTGTACACACTGCATCTATTATACCTCATATCTAACTATATCAGTACACTGCTGTATATACTATATATCTATACACACTGCATCTATTATACTTTTATAATACATGCAGAATATACAGATATATAGTATATACAGCAGTGTACTGATATATGAGGTATAACTGATGTAGTGTGTACAGACATATAGTATATACAGCAGTGTACTGATATGTGAGGTATGAGGTATAATAGATGCAGTATCATACCTCCCAACTGTCCCGGATTCCAGTGGGACAGTCCCGGATTGCAGTGGCTGTCCCGGTACGGGGGAGGTATGTCCCGGTTTTTGGCAGCTGTCCCTGCGTCCATAGGCTCTACATACCTCTCTGCCGCTCTCCACACCTTCGGTCTGGGCGAGGGGCTTGGCCGGACATCAGTCAGCTTTGGCTCTGCCCCCTCCAGACTAGAGAAGAAGATGTCCTGCTGGTGATGCTGCTAGGAACAAGTTAAGTATATGGTTTTTCTTTTTTTCAATTTTCTGTGAGTGGCACAGTATGGGCATATTTCTGGGGGGCACAGCATTACTGGGGAGCACAGTATGGGTATATTACTGGGGGCACCGCATTACTGGGGAGCACAATATGGGCATATTACTAAGGGCACAGCATTACTGAGGAGCACAATATGGGCCTATTACTGGGGGCACAACATAAACTGGGGAGCACAATGAGGGCATATTACTGGGGGCACAACATAAACTGGGGAGCACAATGTGGGCATACTACGGGGGGGCACAACATTACTGGGGAGCACAATGTGGGCATACTACGGGGGGCACAACATTACTGGGGACACAACTGGGCATATTAATGGGGACACATAACTGGGGAATAACTACTATGTGGGACAGTAAGGGGGATGGGTGGGATTAGGTGTAGCAACGCTTGGGAGGTGTGATGTATAAATTACACCTTGTATCTCACATGAGTACACTGCTTTGTATACTATATACCTGTACACACTGCATGTGTTATACCTTGTACCTCACATATCAGTACACTGCTGTATATACTATATATCTGTACACACTGCATCTATTATACCTCATTCCTCACATATCAGTACACTGCTGTATATACTATATATCTGTACACACTGAATCTATTATACCTCATTCCTCACATATCAGTAAACTGCTGTATATACTATATACGTTTACCCACTGCATTTATTATACCTTGTTCCTGACATATCAGTACTCTGTGTGTATACTATGTGTCGGGTATAAAAGATGCAGTGTGTACAGATATATGTGGACAGTCATATATTATGGTCACTGTGTGAGTTTACGTGAGGTATTGGGCGTTGTAGTTAAGGTTCCGGTCAGTTTTAGGGATAGGATTAGCATTAGTGTTAGTATATTAGGGCCAGTATTAGAGTTAGAGGTCAGTATTGGGGTTAGGGGTCAGTATTGGGGTTAGGGGCCAGTATTAGGGTTAGGCGTAGTATTAGCATAATCTATATTCAGAAGACCGAAAGTGTTTTGCATTCCCAAATTGTGGATCCGCAAAACACAAATACTGGCCTTGTGCGTTCCACATTTTGTGGAACGCACAGTGCCAGCCCTATATAGAAATGCCTATTCTTGCGGACAAGAATAGGACATATGGTCTATATTTTTTGTGGGGCCACGGAACGGAACTCGCAGGCGAGAACAGGCATTTCTATCATATTGCTGGGCATATATGTCCCACAAAATGTGTAACGCACACGGCCAGTATCCGTGTTGTGTGGATCCGCAATTTGTGAACCGCAAAACACATATGGTCATGTGAATGTAGCCTTAGGGTTAGGGGTCAGTATGACGTAGTATTAGAGTTAGAGAAAGTATTAGAGGTCAGTATTAGGGTTAGAGGTCCAGGGTTAGAGGTCAGTACTAGGGTAGGGGTCAGTACTAGGGTTAGGGGTGAGACAGGGCCAGTATTAGGGGTCAGGGGCCTGTATTAGGGTTGTGGTCAATGTAGAGTCAGTATTGGGGGTCAGAGGCCAGGGTTAGGGGTAAGGCAAGGCCAGTATTGGGGGTCAGTGGCCAGTACTAGGGTTAGAGTAAGCCAGGGGCAGTATTGGGGGTAAGTAATAGGGAGGCAGGGGCCGGTATTAGGTTTAGGGCTGCATATAGAGAGTATAGGGGGAGGGCAGTTTATACTGACCTGTCCCGGTGCGGTCCCACGATGCAGACCCGGCCTCTTCTAGAGGGTCTGCTCCAGAGTAACGTCGCAGGCGGCGCCATGACGTCATCGCGACACCTACGTCACATCAGTGCGCCGGCCACCGGGAATAGCAGAGCAGGAAACCAGAGGTTCCCTTGTTCGGCTGGCACTGGCTGCTGCAGGCGCAATTGTATCTGCATTTAGTGGATGCAGATACAATTGAATTCAGTAGCCGCAGCGGCCCTGACATCCACTGGCCCGGGGGGCATGTGCCCTCCTGCCCCCTGGCCCAGCCTGACCCTGCTGGACTGCATATATTGATCTCCAGATTGATTCTTTGCAGAATCCAGAAATCGATGGGTCTGGTTACAAAAACTGATTTTGTCAGGGGAACATTAACTGCTAATCTCACCTGCAGTGGCAGGTGAGGAATGGAGTATTACAGCCTACAGTATCCATACATGGGCTCACCAGGTACACCAGGGCAAGAGCCACTGTTTATTATTTGCTTTGCATTCTTGTTTTTAGAGGGGATTTAATGAGGGATCCCTCTCCATGATGAGACATCACCTATTCAAATTTTCTGGCCTATCAATCCATGTAGTGCAGAATTACCATCATTATAACATAAAACATATACTATATCTAAATCAGAGTCAGGACACTTTTCACAATAATGCCTTTTTTAACAAAATGTATCCTTATTTGGGCATTTCCTTCTATTCAGTTCAAAGTATATTGGAGATTAATATTAAAATACTCATTTATTATCAGTAAAATGAGAACAGAATAAAAGACCAGGAAAAGTGTTTTATTCCAAAACCATGCTAACAAAAAATAATAACATTATTGTGACATAGAAAAGAAAAACTGTACAATTTTATACCATATATACATTTTATTTACAAATACTTCACTTATTATTGTATAATATACAACCTTCCCCTATAGATAGACTCTGTGTTACACAGTAGTATTTTGGTCAGTATTTTGCATTTTCTTTGCATTTTTTGTAGGTCATTACCCAGAAAGGAACCACCAGAGAAAATGTGTAATGGAAATGTTCATACCTCTACTGTATTGTGGAACCATTTTTGGCTTTGACCTACAAATGCTAAAAGAAAATACTGATCAGGATACTGCTATGTGAAACTGAGTTGACAAAAAGGAGTTTCGCTATTTACATCAACATCCTTTAAAATAATCATTTATGAAGGTAGCTGTAATTTTTGTAATGTATTTCATTTATCTTTAATGCTATCTTCCGTTCTGGGTTGTGGTCACAGCTCTCTTATTTCCTGTGATGTTATGTCCATGGGTGTGTCAGTGATAGGGGAGTGTCTATGTAACTAGCTGGTGGGAGAAGCCATAAACTAGCTCGGTGTTAGGAGCAGTCATAGGGGAGTGTTTATGTAACTAGCTGGGTGGGAGGAGCTATAAAGTAGCTGGACGTTAGGGGCAATGCTGGAGGTGTGGCATAGAAAGGAAAAGTGCATCTTGGGTTTGGTTGGGTACAACAATAGGAAGTGCTACATACAGAATATAAGCTTAGTACAGAGATTTGAACTCCAACTGACCATGAAGTGATTTAAAATTGTAGAGAAGTGTAAAGGGTTAGGTTATTAAAAATATCTCAAGCTCTTAACATCTCACAAAGCATTTTTAAATCCATCATCCAAAAATGGAAGAAGTATGGCACAACTGCAAACCTACTAAGACATGGCTGTCCACCTAAACTGACAGCCCAGGCAAGGAGAGAACTAATTTAAAGAAGCAGCCAAGAGTCCCATGGTCACTCTGGAGGAGCTGCAGAGATCCACAGCTCAGTTGGGAGAATCTTTTCACAGGACAACTATTAATTGTGTACTCAACAAATGTGGCCTTTATGGAAGAGTGGCTAGAACAAAGCCATTTTTGAAAGAAGGCCATAGGAAGTCCTATTTACAAGTTGCCACAAGCCATGTGGGGGACACAGAAAAGATGTGGAAGAAGGTCCTCTGGTGAACTTTTTGCCCTAAATGCAAAATGCCATGTGTTGTGTACAACTGACACTGCACCCCCCCCCCCCACTGTGAAACATGATGGTGGTAGCATCATGCTGTGGGAATGCTTTTCTTGAGCAGGGAAAAGGAAGCTGATCAGAGTTGATGGGAAGATGTATGGAGCTAAATACAGGGCAACCCTGGACGAAAACCTGGTAGAGACTGCAAAAGAATTGAGACTGGGACAGAGGTTCACCTTCCAACAGAACAACAACCTTAAAGGGGTTGTCCGAGTTATGAAGAAAATATATATAGTACTTTAAATCTGATGGGCAGCAATATATAACTAAGTTAAGCAAGTTTTAGGCAAAAAAATCTCTATTTCCTCATTTCCCTGGTTCTCTTCTGGCCTTTGTTTACATGCAGTAATAACAATCTCTGCCCCTCCCCCCTCTCTGTAAAGGGAGTGAATACAAGTGCTGAGTGATAAGCCCAGGTGTACAATGACACTGCTGATACACACAGGATCTCCCCCTACCTGTACTTGTACTTTGCATCTCCTTCAGATCAGCTCCAGTATCAGCTCTGTGTCTGTAGGGTGAGGAGGGCAGATCCTGTGTCTCTTTACATCTGCAGCTGCTGTTGTAAAGTCTTCAGTGTGTTCTGGCTGAAGGGGTTAATGTTTTATCTGAAGGAATCCAGGGAGAGAGCAGATAGCAGGAGCCCGGCAAAGCAGGGGGGCGTGGCCACCACAGTGATGTCTCGTGTACAGGCTGTTATCTGATCTCTGAGGCTTGTGCAGAAAACATCACACAGCAGGGAGATAAGCTGACATCACAGGTCATGTGACCCTGAGTTAAATCTAAGAAAACAGCAGCTTTAGAAGCAGAAAGTGTATGGGAAAGCTGTTGTATCTGACTAGTTAGAAACATACAAAGGACTAAAAAAATAACTCGGACAACCCCTTTAAATATACAGCCAGAGCTACAATGGAATGGTTCACATCAAAGCATATTCATGTCTTATAAAGGCCAAGTCAAAGTCCAGACCTAAATCCCATTGAGAATCTGTGGAAATTACTGTTCAAAGACACTCTCTTTCTGACTGAGCTTGAGCTATTTTGCAAAGAAGAATGGGTAAAAATTTCAGCCTCTAGATGTGCAAAGCTGGTAAAGACATACCCCAAAAGACTTGCAGCTGTAATCGCAGTGAAAGGTGGTCCTACAAAGTATTGTCTCAGGGGGGCCGAATACAACTGCACACCACACTTCACAGATTTTTATTTATTAAAACCATGTATCCTTTTCTTTTCACGCTGCACATACTTGCTACTGTATTTTGTATTGAGGGGTATGAATACTTTTTCAAGGCACTGTATCATTGAACGTGATAAAATAAGGTAGATGGAGACCTTCATATTGCCATACTATATGTTTCAACTAAGCTAAAATAATAAATGAAGAAACTTTGCAAATAGTTTTGATTAAAAGTACCGTACAATTGTATGTATTAATATTTGATTATCTCTACACAAAAACCCTGTGCCTAGTCTGAATCACTTGTTACCCCATTAAATATTTCCCCTCTTGAACTGTTTGTAAGTTAGCAAGAAGAGGGTTTTGTAGTCTGTAACTATTCAGATGTAAGTCACATATGGGCTGTATACACAAAATTATATACTTTCAATCAATACTATTTGTAAAGTTCATTTTGATTTTAGATTCATTTGATTAAATTGTTTGCAGAAGTGTACATACCTTTGAACAAATGTATTGCCAATTTTTTGTTGGTGATCTGAACAGATGGTTGGAATGGTGGTTGTTACTTTTGACAGGATGGCCTAAAGACATATATTCTTTCTATTCCAAAGTAAATACATCACATGGTGATGAAAGACCCAGAATATAGTGAGTGCAATAGACTCTATCTATCACATCTAGACCCATGTGGTGGGAGAATGTTGCATCGGGAGAATAGACACGTAACCTCAAAAGACAGTACTACATATATAGAAAAATATATATTTCTACCTCTAAATTATCTACATATCTCTTTAACTTAGAATTTAATTTGCCATAAACATTTAGTTTTCTTTTTAGATATACTCATATTGATAATAAGCCTATTAATGAAGTGTAGCGGTGCAGTGCATTCATAGTGTATGTTATCTGTTTTAGACAAGCATTGCCTATGAGTACAGAACTAGTATTTCAACTAATGCAAATCTTTACCGAATTACAAAATCAGATTATTGTATTGTCAACTTGTGTCACGCTTGAATGACTTTTAACCAATTTTCTTCGAAATTCTTTTCCCACAAAATAGTAGGTAATGGCATCAAGACAGCAGTTAACGTTGGAAATACATAGGGTCACTTGCACAAAAAGACTTATATGTTTTTTTACCAAACAGTTTGAAATGACATGTTTTCTGACCAAGAACTGCAAGAAGATACCAATGTGGCTGAGCAAAAAAGAAAACAAAAAAACTATTAAGTTAGAGATAATGATGCGTATGACATTAGCCTTTGATCCTTCACATTGCACAGATGATGATGATACCGGAACCAGCAGAGTCCTGATGATCTGGATAGAACAGTACATTATGACTGTCATAGGGATCAGAAATCCGAAAATCTCTAGAGGTACTATTATGTGGGTTCTCCAAATATTGTCTGACATATTATGAAAACAACTGCCATGTCTCAAGTCCTCTTGAAAGTTAAAAGTGCAGAGAGCTACTGTCCATACAAAAACCCAGATGAAAATGCAAATGCATAGAGTTTTTTTGGGTGAACGTAACAGCTTGGACAGAAAAGGGAACTTAATGGCAATATACCTGTCCACACTGATGAACATGATTGTGTAGATACTCCCATACATATTAGTGAAGTAGAGGGACTCTAAAAAACTGCACATCCGGCCACTTACAATGGCATTGGACTGTGAGAAGTGGAGTCTGATTGGTAGAGACACAACAAGACAAAAATCCAGTAACGCCAAGTTCAGAAGGTATATTGAGGCTTCTGTGTGCTTTTTCATGGTAAAACAGAATATCCACAGGCCTAATATGTTGAGGATGAATCCTATGATAATTGTAGGAATGTTGATGGACAATTGTACGGTATTCATTATTGACGTCACATTTACAAATATGCAGTTGTTCAGGCTCTCATTCATTTCTCTGTTAAGACAACATTAATTTAATAAAGTCAACATGGTTTGCATAGAGGTCTAACAATTCATCTTACACAGTGAAATAGTGATCATGTACTAATGATTTGCACCAGTTTTTTTTTGCTTAGAAGTGCAGTTTTGCAACAAAATTTTGTGGCTCAGGTGGTCCACTGGCCATTGGCCCACCAGGAAATTTCCTTGTAGGGTCTATGGACAGTCCACCCTTGGATGCAAACATCTTTATTGGTAATATGACATCAAACAAAGTGTTTCAGGTATCAAATTCCCCTTCTTTGGGTTAAAAAAGAACTGGAAAATAGAAGTTTGTTCAGCACTCAGATAAAATCCATCAAACTTTATTTTGTCTGGAAACATACAGAAAATTTTAAATCAATTTTGCTTCATTTCTGGTGGACGCTACAGGAGCCTCCAAATCAATAGCGGGTCATCAATATAGCTTCCATACCAGCCTATGCACGACAAGAAAGGGTTATTACCTGAGTAAATGTACATTCAAACCATGCCATAAATAATATGACTTACATTGGAGAGAATCTCGCATTCACTTTTATTTGAAGTTAAAAGGTATTATTGAAAGAAAAATGGCAGAGTGACATCTAACGAGTGACCTCTAATTCATCCCCATAATCACTATGGGACAGATTTATCAAAACTGGGCTTCAAAACAGGCTTAGATAAATTCTTAGAGAGAAAGAAGGTCACCACATATTAAGAAATGTAGAGTCATGTCTTAAGGTTACCAGTCCCCCTCCCCTTCATCACTCCTACCCCCTCCCTTGGTTGAACTTGATGGACATGTGTCTTTTTTCAACCGTATTAACTATGTAACTAAAACTGGTGTAAAGGAAAACTGACTTGGTTGCCCATAGCAACCAATCAGATTCCACCTTTCATTTTTCAAAGCTCCTTTGGAAAATGAGAGGTGGAATCTGATTGGTTGCTATGGGCAACTAAGCCAGTTTTCCTTTACAGCAGTTTTAATAAATCTCCCTCTATATCTTTGCAGATGGAGTGAAAAAACTGTTGTAACGCTAGTGTGTGGAATTGAATTATACAGTGCTTGGACATCTCGTGTAAACCAGGAACAATTATGATACCAATTTACATTTTGCAAGGCTCGTAGAACATCTCTGCTATCTTTGAAATAGCCTGGTATGCGAGATGCCAGTGGTTGGAGATGACCATCTCGCCACTGGCATAGTCCTGCATGCAATTCAGCTGAACACATAGAGCATTATCCCTGCATGTAATAGATTGTCCTGCAAAACGTTACTCACGCATTTATCCACACTGAAGAGCATTGCTCCTGCATGCATATGAACTAACCACTCTGCAGAGCATTGCTCTTGCATGTATATCCGTTAAGTATCCCGCATAGAATTACTTTACAGAGCCATACCATGTTCTCTACGTCTCCTGTTTTCCATGTTTTCCATTTGTCAGGGTATTAAAGGGGGTGTTCCCATCACAGACAATGGGGGCATAACGGTAGGTGGCCGTTCAGCGTGGTGTGTTTACTGGTGGTGTCCTGGGGTGCTCCAGCCATCATTTTTCCCACTCCTTTCTCAATATAGGCACAGATCCCAGAGGTGGGACCCGCACCTATCAGACAATGGAGACATATCCTAGCCATATGCCCTCATTGTCTTAGATTGGCATACCTCTTTAAGTGTGTTGCCTTTTTACTTTGCATGGTAGGAATAAGGGCTCTTGGACATGACGCAAAAGGAGCCACAAAAGATGTGGGCAAGGATAGGTTTGTTCTATTGATGGCAGAACATTCCGTTCTTCAAAATGTGGAACGCACACAGCTGGTATCTGGCTATGTGCATGAGCCCTAAGGGGGGTTGTGCATCAGAAACCTATAAGTGAAATTGATTTGAAGTTTTTTTGTATGTTTCCAGACTAAAGTATGGAGAATTTTATCTGAGTGCTGAATAAACTTCTATTTTCCACATATCAGCTGGGAGTGTTTGTGCGCTAACATAGTAGATGGAAGTAAGCTGATTTAATTTGTATCTGTGTTAAAAAAAAGAACTGCATGTATATATTCAGATAAAACAGTCCCGGCAGGAATCAGCAAAAACGCTTCCGTTACAGATAATACAACCATCTGCATCCATTATGAACGGATCCGGTTGTATTATCTTTAACATAGCCATGACTAATGGAGACATTACTGCTGGGGCCATTGCTACTAGGGTAGTACTGACTGTGGGAGACATTACTACTGGTGGGACACTGGAGACATACTGTAACTACTGGAGGAGCACTGTGTGGAGGACATTACTAATGTGGGGACACTGGGGGACATTACTGGAGGGGCACTGTGGGAGACATTATTACCGGGGGGCACTGTGGGGAACATTACTAATGGGGGCACTGGAGGGACATTACTACTGGAGAGCACTGGAGACATAGCTAAGAGGGTACTGTGAAGGACATTACTACCAGGCATTACTTCTAGAGGGGCACTGTATGTGGGGGACATTACCGCTGGGGCAAAACTGTGGAGGACATTACTACAGGGGGACACTATGCCGGCAGGCACTATAGGGGTCATTACTGGGGGCACTATAGGAGAACATTTAATACTGAGGAAAGTATTACTGTACAGTCATGGCCAAAAGTTTTGAGAATGACACAAATATTATATTTTCACATGATCTGCTGCCCTCTGGTTTTTATGTGTGTTTGTCAGATGTTTTTATCACATACAGAAATATAATTGCAATCATATTATGAGTAAGAAAAGCTTATATTGACAGTTAGAATGAGTTAATGCAGCAAGTCAATATTTGCAGTGTTGACCCTTCTTCTTCAGGACCTCTGCAATTTTCCCTGGCATGCTCTCAATCAACTTCTGGACCAAATCCTGACTGATAGCAGTCCACTCTTGCACAATCAATGCTTGCATTTTGTCAGAATTTGTAGGTTTTTGTTTGTCCACCCGTCTCTTGATGATTGACCACAAGTTCTCAATGGGATTAAGATCTGGGGAGTTTCCAGGCCATGGACCAAAATCTCTATGTTTTGTTCCCTGAGCCATTTAGTTATCACCTTTGCTTTATGGCAAGGTGCTCCATCATGCTGGAAAAGGCATTGTTGATGGCCAAACTGCTCTTGGACGGTTGGGAGAAGTTGCTCTCGGAGGACATTCTGGTACCATTCTTTATCATGGCTGTGTTTTTAGGCAGACTGTGAGAGAGCCGATTCCCTGGCGGAGAAGCAACCCCACACACATGAATGGTTTCAGGATGCTTTACAGTTGGCATGAGACAAGACTGGTGGTAGCGCTCACCATCGTCTTCTCCGAATAAGCTGTTTTCCAGATGTCCCAAACAATCGAAAAGGGGATTCATCAGAGAAAATGACTTTACCCCAGTCCTCAGCAGTCAACTCCCTGTACCTTTGCAGAATATCAGTCTGTCCCTGATGTTTTTTCTGGGAGAGAAGTGGCTTCTTTGCTGCCCTCCTTGAGACCAGGCCTTGCTCCAAGAGTCTCCGCCTCACAGTGCGTGCAGATGCACTCACACCTGCCTGCTGCCATTCCTGAGCAAGCTCTGCACTGCTGGTAGCCCGATCCCGCAGCTGAAACACTTTTAAGAGACGGTCCTGGCGCTTGCTGGTCTTTCTTGGGCGCCCTGGAGTCTTTTTGGCAACAATGGAACCTCTCTCCTTGAAGTTCTTGATGACGCGATAGATGGTTGACTGAGGTGCAATCTTTTTAGCTGCGATACTCTTCCCTGTTAGGCCATTTTTGTGCAGTGCAATGATGACTGCATGTGTTTCTTTAGAGATAACCATGGTTAACAGAAGAGAAACAATGATGCCAAGCACCAGCCTCCTTTTAAAGTGTCCAGTGGTGTCATTCTTACTTAATCATGACAGATTGATCTCCAGCCCTGTCCTCATCAACACCCACACCTGTGTTAATGGAGCAATCACTGAAACGATGTTAGCTGGTCCTTTTAAGGCAGGGCTGCAATGATGTTGAAATGTGTTTTGGGGGATAAAGTTAATTTTCTAGGCAAATATTGACTTTGCAAGTAATTGCTGTTAAGCTGATCACTCTTTATAACATTCTGGAGTATATGCAAATTGCCATTATAAAAACTGAAGCAGTAGACTTTGTAAAAATTTATATTTGTATCATTCTCAAAACTTTTGGCCATGACTGTAGACATTAGAGGCATTCTAAAACTGGGACACTATGGGGGGATTTTTTTGTACTCAGAGCGTTTCAATGGGACGGCTTGTTCCCATACACTTGTATAGGAGCGATCCATCCCATTGAAATGAATGGGATGGTTAGGTGTAATTACATCTGCTCACCGCTGCGGATGTTACGGCGAGCAGGTAAACAATGAAGAGGAGGCAGCGCTGGCACAGTGCGTGCCTCCTCTTCAAACAGCTGATCACCCCCGCCGATCTGATATTGATGACCTATCCTGAGGATAGGTCATCAATAAATATAACTTGGACAACCCCTTTAAGCCCTTGTTTGAATCAATCATTGTCTGAACCTTATAACCTTATGTAGTAAACTCTTAGCATTCCGATGTTCTAGATTTGACCTCATGTAGGCACAGTGTAGGCACAATCTGATTTGAATAATTGATTTTTTGATGCTACAGGGTTGTTTACTGTGACACTTCCTTTTGCCCTTCCACTGGAACCTCTACATTTCAAAGAGTTCCTGTAAATTACACCTTTCATACAAGTTCAATACTTTAGTTTATATAATGACTAAACTATTTAGAGGGGTTCTCCGGTCTACAGATATTGATGACTTATCCTTACTTCTTGGAAGAAGATTTGATTGTGGATTTCAGAGAAGTCAATGGAGAAGCAGAGAAACCTCAACCAAATACTCTTCTAAAACTCTTGCAAAAACTGCTCTAAGGGTACGTACACACAATGAAGATTTGTATGGAGAAAAACACTAAAACCCCACAAGAAAAACTAACATAAGGCCACCTGAACATAGTACAGATTACATTAAGTTTTTCCAAGTGGATTCTCATGTAAAAAAAACTGTAGAATAATATAGTACCAGCAAAATGTATGAAATTAGAGAATTCTCCTGTACTCTTTGCTTGTTTCTTCTGTGCAGAAACCTTTTAGTAAACCTGCATCCGTGTGTAGGTAGCCTGAATCTGCACTATTTATTAAAGTTTTGATGCCGTTTTCATGCATTTTTTTGTTGTGCATTTTCTGTATTTGTTAACAACCAGATTGAGGTCTGTGAGGAAAATCACTCTACAGAAGGTGCGGAATCGTGCAAGCGACGGGTCATTTTCTGCATAGAAGAAAAACTCTAAGTATACATAGAATTGTATTATGCTGCAGTTTTTCTTCACAAAAATCCTAAAATCTCCATCAAATGACAAATCTGTCACCAAAAATTACCTATTTTCAGCTATTAATCTGCTACTGATTTTGCCATATGAACCAAGGTCTCATGCACACGACTGTGGTTTTGGTCCGCATCCGATCTGCATCTCTTTTCAATGGGGCCAAATCCGCACTTCCATTCTGTGGCCCTCCAAAAAAATAGTACATGTCTGATTTTTGTCCGTTTTGTGGCTGGTATCCATGTTTTGCGGATCTGGAAATGGCTACAGGCGTGTGCATGAGGACTAAATATAATAAAATAACAGAAAACATTTTTCTCTCCAGCATTGCTCTCCAGTCCTCCCCGCTGTTGTTTGTTTTTCTGGCTGCTACCTAGGCTACCAGGTAAAATTAAAGGGGGTTACAGGATAAAAGCACCAAATTTATTACAAAATAAAGCCTTTGGTTAAGCTATCTTTTTCATAGTAACCTCGCTCTTGTCCACAGGTTCCCTAATGGCTGAACTGTAATTCCAAACAGAGCATGGCACTGATCCTGGTAAGAAAACAGCCAACTGTAATGTGGTCTTTCACAACCTCTTGCATACAAAAATGACTAGGTTTTTGTACCCCAACCCATCACTACGTATGTTTTATGGTGCTGGCATTCACGATAATGAAATCTAGTCTTAGTGGGGTCATTTACAAACAGTTTTAAGCCAGTTTTTGGCCTACAAATGTTGCATGACTCCCATTTGGTGACTATTTGTGTGACAATATTTTGCAGTATTGCGTTTTTTGCCTGATTCGGCACATAGGAGTGTTGAGGGTGTGGCGGAGGTGTGTTGGATGACAGGCAGGGGCCAGATCTTCAGCCCCAACAAATTTATCAACATTTACGCCTGGAAACAAGTGTAAATGTTAATGAAAAACGACTCCAGCCAGGGGCTGGTCTAGTTTTTTCCGCTAGGTGCACAAACTACTGAAGGTGTGCCTACGTTATGATGAGGTGCATGCCTTGGCATACATTGGGTCCATTTTCTGCAAAGGTGGTGCAAAAGAGGAGTAACAGACCAATGTGAAAAGCTGGTCTTTGTAAATGACCCCCCAGCTAAATAATCTCAGAGATAAATTTCGGCAAAAAATAAGCTGTTTGTGACTGACATACTGGGGCCAATTTATTACAGTGTTTGCACCTGTCTTTGGTTGAAAGAATGCTGTGTTAGACAGTCTTATTTTTTTAGGCACATTTACTACTGAAAGTACACCTGTTTTGGAGGCATTTGCGCCCATTCAAAAATGTTAAAGTTTTATAATAATTCTGCAATTGTCTAATTTTGAAATGTGCGCAAAAACAGCGTTATTTTTACTCCACTCCAGAGCTGAATTGTTTTTATATGTCAGTTTTGAGTGGTGAAGTGCGACTATTTTTGCACTAAAAGTCGAGCTTTGAGGTACACGTGCGATTTTTCACTGCACATTTGCGCCTTTTTTCATGCACATACTAATTAGCCCAGTCTTATTGAAATTAAACCACCAGAGACTTGACTAAGGGCTCAGGTATACAACCGTATCCATGTTTGCGTTTCGCAAACTGTGGATCCACAAAACACATTTTTGTTTCCTATCCTTGTGCGCAAAATGGTCAAGAATAGGACATGTTCTATTTTTTAGATGAATGGGTCCACATCTGGTCCGCAAAGTATGCGAGTCGGATGTGGGTCAAAACTACAGTCGTGTGCATGAGCCCTAATGCAAAGACACCTTGTCTCATTCATCAACTGCTTTGCAACTTTTAATAGCCTGCAAAATATTGACAGGCGAATCTACTACTCCAGTCTAAAAACAGACAAGCTTGATAAATGTGTCGGACAAGGTGCAAATGCCTCCAAAACAGGGACACAGTAGTAAATGCGCCAAAGTAAGATTAGGCTGTCTAAAACAGCATTATCTTATCTTACGCAAATCTTATAATAAATGTCCTCCAATATTCACAGAAAAATGTAAAGAGAAGGTCTAATAATTATGATACACATAAAATATAAATATATTTATAGAAATGGAAATACAGAGCTCAGTCACAGTCTGTTTCTCAGCTACTGATTAATTGAAATGCAGTATTTTCATTCTATATTATCAGTAATAATAATAATAATAATAATAATAATAATAAAAAAATCTTTATTAATCTAAATAATAAATCTGTTACACTAAAACAATAAATAAACAATTTACCTGCTGAGGAAGCTTCCTTGAATAAGCTTGCTATCAGTATGTAAAATATAATGTATGCATGCCATCTACTTCTGACATGCTATACCATGGCTAACCATTCATAACCACTTCCCCTAGAAGCAGAGCATGGCAGCAATGATTGCATGTGTAAAGCTTCTAATTGGGGAAGGATGTGCTGACAAGTAGCTTAAATGAATGTAGAAACACGACTTACCAACAACCACCTACTGATTCTCCAGAACAAAAAAAAAACAGAAGCTGCACCTTCAGTTGAGGAAAACATTACACTGATGTTTTTTACTGGTCTCCTAATTCATATATGAAATCATATCTGCAGCAATAAGATATAAAGTCCTATGCCATTTATGTTATATTCACACATGACAGATTTTTTGCAGAACTTTTTGCGCGTAAAATCTGTTCCATACATTTGAATGAGCTTGTACTGTGTGCTACATGAACTATATTGCCCTCTACCTGAACATCATGGATTGCATTGCTATCTACTTGTACTTCATGATGAAAGAAGGATTGAGATTCCTCAGTAGTTGAATGGTTAACTCAGGGGCGTTGTTTGATTATATAGTTTGCCACATCCACACAATTTGTTACCTTGTGTAGGATGGTTTTGTGGTACATGTGGACCGCTGCACGCTTCCTCCATTGTATGTATTTTTGCTGGGGATTGCTGTTAACAACGGACCACATGTGCAGGAATTGCTCCCCTGGTTTGATATGCGCAACAGCATATGGGGTCTGAGCAATTTTCTGCCATTTTAGACCACGTTTTTTTCTGTGATTGTATTTGATCATTTATACCTGGAGGTGTGGCAACTCCAGGTCTGAATGTACCATTACTTAGATCTTATGGTAACATTCTGGTGCACCTGTGTAGCCTGAGTCACATGAGTCATTGGTAGGTGGGGCTCATAGTCTCCTCCCTCCTCCCATTGTATGTGTGATTTCACGCTGGAGGTAACTAGGAGTAGGTTGCTGTGTGTCGGCCTATATGCTCCTTCCGCAATTGCCCATACAGCAAGGTAGGTTAGCGCTAGGTCCCGAGCCACTCTGAGATACCTTGACGCGGTGCTCAGGCTCCGGTATGTTCTTGATATAAGAATATATTGGCGAAAGTCTCATTTTAACATCAGTGTGAGGGTTTAGCCATATATTGTCAATTGCATTACCGCCGCAGTGCACCTTTACTAGTGATTGTTTGCTTATGTAGTTCGCCACATCCACACAATTTGTTACCTTGTGTAAGATGGTTTTGTGGTACATGTGTTCTGCTACAGGCATCCTCCATTGTATGCATTTTTGCTGGGGATTGCTATTAGCAACGGACCACATGTGCAGGAATTGCTCCCCCGGTTTGATATGCGCAACATTATATGGGATCTGAGCAATTTTCTGCCATTTTAGACCACATTTTTTTCTGTGATTGTATATTAACTGAGGGGAGAACATACCGCCTGTGCAGCCGGATCGGGGGACGGGGGCCCTTTCTGTCCGGAGGCAAGGCAGCAGGAGTGAAGATGGGAAAAGTAGGAAACTAAGATGTCTGTCAAACTCTGCAGAGACGAGAGATGGCTGAAAGAAATCATCATGGTGGTCTGGTCTTAATGGAGAAGATGAAGAAAGAGAACATCTACATCAAAGTAGATGTCACTACATGTAAGAGGTATGTGGTGCTGTATTAGGCTATTTTCACAACTGCGTTAGTGATTCTGGCAGGCTGTTCCAGCAGAGAACAGCTTGCCAGAATTCACTGGATCTGGCACTGCTGGATGCAGACGGAATGCTCTCTGCCCCCATCAACTACAGTGGGGTACGGCAGAGATCCGCCCACAATCTGGCAAAAATGCAGAGAATCAGCAGGACACAAACCGCTGCATGTTTGCTCAAAGGGCATGAGCAAACTGCAGGTGTCACACATGAGCTGCCACTGTCTAACGTCAAAGTTACACCAAGGAGTACTCTTGTCTGTTTGCATCATCAAGAAATTGATCACAGGCTTCCTCTACTCATAGTCGGTCCAACATGTGGAGCTGGGAATTCCAACATGTGGAAGCATTGCATAGGCAATGTAGAGGAACACTATTCTGCCCTGGCAGCCCAAGCAGAATGTGTTTTGCACAGAAAGAGTGGTTGAAGTGCATGCACAGTTTCCTTGACATTTGGCAGTTGGGTAGAAGACTGCAGGAACCAGGTGGCAACCAGATTGAAGACATGCACCATGCAGGGTGCATGGGTCAGCCTTCCCTGCTGCAACCCAAACAGAATGTTCTTTCTGCCATTGGTGACCATGGTTCCTATCTTCATTTGGCGAGGAGACAGCCAGGATTCGATTTCTTGGTTGATGACGCAGAGCAATTTCTCCTCGTTGGGACTCCGTTTGCCCAGGCTGACCAGGTGCAAAACCGCTGCACCAGGTGCAGAATGCTGTGCTTTGCATATTTGGTATGCTGGAGGACCACTCTGAACTGTGCCTACAGTAGAGGCTGAGGAGGATGAGGAGGCAGAGGAGTATATTGATGCAGAAATACCACAATTACAATGCGGAGGCAGCATTACTATCACCTGGCAAAGTCGCTGTAAAGGACATATATTGTTCTTTACCATAGTTACAACTCCACACGTCAGCACTGGCATGAACTGTACCAGATGCCGACAGGCTATTGGACTGGCCAACCATCTGCTCAACATACTGGTACAGCTTTTTTACAGAAGTAATTGTGGCTTTGGACTCTCCACCGTGGGCATAAGCCATCAGTTCTCTGAAATGTTCAGAGTCCACGATATGGAATGGGAGGGACTGTAATACCAGCAACTCTGCCAGGTGCACTTTGAGCTTCTGTGCCATTGGATGATTGCACGCATACTGTTGTTTCTTTGATATCGCCTTGGTGATTGATTGCTGATGAAACACGCGACGAGGAGTAGGAGCAGGAGGAGCATCAGGACTAATAGACAAAGGGAAGGAATGGCAACTTCCTTCTGCTGAGGTTGAGGAGCCCTGACTGCTGGAGAAGGCAGTGGGCCACTGGTAGATGCCGCGGTTGCTGCATCAGAATTTACCACTACATTAGTGCCACAGTTTTCCCAGTCCACTTTATGGTGATGTTCCATGTATTGACACAAGGCCGTGGTGCCAACATTATCACCCTGACTGTGCTTCACCTTCTGCCCACATATCCTTCATACCACCACTCTAACATCCTCCAGCGACTTGATAAAAAAATTCCCACACTGCCAAGTATGGCATTTTACTCCCACCACTCCATGCTGACTGCTTGCCGCTGCCTTTATGAACCCATGCTTGTTTCCTGACAGGTAGGCTCTTGAGTAGGCTCCAGATCTTCCACTGCTTAACCCCGCTGGCTCATTAGCACACTGCCACCCTGCTGCTGTCTCACGGCCTGCTGCCAAACTCACCTCCTTCACCCAGCTCCCACGTGCGATTGGCTATCATCATCCACTACTGTCTGGTCATCACTTATGTCACCCTCACCAGTTTCACGGCCACATCCCTGACCGTTCGCAACATGTGCTCCCACCCGACTGTCATCATCGATATTTTCATGCCTAAGGGAGGATGCAGCAGACCTCTCCTCCAAGTCAGAGCTGGCCCCGCTAAGCTTGCCCTCGTTAAAAAGCAGAGCACAGCCGGCGGCATGCATAACTTTCCAAGCAGAAGGAGCAGCGAAAGAAAGAGGCAGTTGCATGACAGGTGAGGGAACAGTGGTTATTCCTGGGCCATGCCAAGTGAGTGTCGTGTCAGAGGAACCCATCGATTCCTTGCTACGTATGTGTATCTTTTCTCATCTGAGATGATGTTGAAGATCAAGTCAACCATTCCAGTACAGCTGGATTGTTGGTCAAAACACGACCACTGGATGACAGTGGCAGTTCTGGCCTGCTTCTGCGGCTGCTGCTACCACCACTCCTTCTACTGCTACTTGTGCTGGCTAGAGCAACATTTTTGCCACCGCCAGTTTCTTATGAGGACCCAGGCAACTGTCTGTTGACCATAGTGTACACTAACTGAATCAGTAATATAGCAGATCAAATATTAAAGGCGCAATAGGTGAGCTAGGTAAATGTGCCTTTATATTAGACAGCCTGTTCACAATGAGTTTGATGCACAGTAAGTCTATGTATAACATAACAGATTAAGAATAAATGGCGCAGCAGATGAATAAGAGGCACAGGGCGAATACACGAGTCTGCACTGTCCCTGCATTGTCTTTGCAGTCTTCCTATGCTCACCCTACAGTGTGTAAAAACTCTCACTACGATCCCCCTACACTGTCCCTCCACTATCCCTATGTAATATTCTACAATTAAAAGCTTTGTTAACCACTGTCCCTAGTGCTTGGCACATCTGTCCCAATTCTCAGCTCACATTGAAATGGCAGAGACCGGGCGGGATGAGGCTTTTATAGTGCTATGACATCACAGGGGATGACTATCTGCTGATTGGCTGGGTGCATGACATTATGGGTGATCTTGTGTTCCTAGGCTTCTTACTTTCACTTTGCAAGACATGTAGCTGCCATTTTAGGAAAAAAACAATTTGTTCCTACAAAGTGCGAGGAAATTCAGGTTAGTGGGAAATCGAATTTTTCCTGAAATTCGGATCAAATTCAATTTGTTTCACTTCAATTCGCTCAACACTGGCAATGACAGCAATAGTAAATGATTTCTGAGTGACACTGACATACATAGTTATGGGTAAACACATATTTGACGGCGTTAACATACAGCATATTTTAAAAAAAATTGTCCCTTATCAGGGGCAGATGTTGTATAAACACACAGTGTTATGAGATTAAAAAAAAAGATAAATAAAAAAGTGGTTTTGGAGACCAAGCATCCAAAAATGATGCCTTGACAGGGTTGGTATGCCTGCTCATACAACACGCACAAGTGGCTTGTTGTGCCTAAAAAAATTCTCTCATCTAATTGGGAGTAGCAGCAGATCAATGTGGATATAGAAAGGATAGGGTGGCAACAGCAGGAGCAGTATATGTAGCATGGAACATACAAGGATGTCTATGGGTAGTAGTGGCATGATGCAGGCCACAGCAGTTATATAGAACGTGATTGTAGGCAGACAGACAGCAACAGTGGTAAGATGGGACACTGCCAGCAAGCAAGGTGTATTCATGGGAATCAGCCTGAGGAGTTAGAAAATCTGAGTATTGATGCAGTAATCATGTAGATATGCTGCTTAACGAAATTTAACCCCTCCAAAAATTTTTTCATTTCAAACATGTGGAAACTGTTCCATCTGCCCCTGCTGCAATGCTTCCTCCCAGTCCTCTGCCATCCTCAGTCCCGGCTCCTGCAGTGGTGGGGCACCGGTATTCACAGCGTTCCCGCCCCCCCACACATTTGGGACATAGTCCCCCATATCCATCTGCCCCCTTACGGCCCGCTCCTGCAGTTTATGTGGCCTCCCCATTGCTGGAGGAACGGGCATCACAGCACTGCACTGAAGCCACTTCCTCTTTCTTCCCCCTGCTCACTTCCCTCGTCTTCCCGCGCAACAGTAAGTGCAGGATTAGTGATAATAGGTGCCCAGGCCAGTGCCTCCTCAGAGCATCCTCCCACCCCTCCTCCGACAGTTAAGCCCCCCAGCAACGTGCCTGCTTCATCTGAGCAGGCTGCTTCTGCTCTGCCCACCACAACCCCTCCTGACATGTCTGTGGCTGCATTACAGCATCCAGCAGAGCCTGCACCCAGCCTCCCTGTACAGCCTCCCCTTCCAGCCCCTTCTCAGCCCCTACCCTCAATGTCGCGTAGAAGGAGACGTCGTTCTCCCTCTTCCTAGTCTGGTGGATCCCGGCGGAGAGATCACCGTTCTTCTCGCAGGCGCCAGTCCCGACGCCGTTCTAGGGATTCCGGGACAAGTCAGTGCTCCAGGTCCTCGAAATGGCGCTCACCGTCATCTTTGGATTTTACATCAGGCGTATCTGGGGAGTGTGGTCAAGATCAACTTGCAAGACGTCCATGGCGGGAGCCTTATCATCCTTCCAGGGCAGCTAGCCTGGTTTCTCAGCGTGCTGCGGCGGCGGCCCCTCCTGTTCCTCCGATTTCTTCAACTTCCGGTGAGTTTAATTATGCGGGTGCTTGGGGGGCAGGTTTGGGGGGTTCTGATGTAGTCACAACCTGTCCTTGATCAATTGCGACCGGCAAGGGCGACCGGCAAGGGCTGTCCTTGATCAAGAAACCCCCACCCGTGCAGGCTGGCGTTCACAAGGATTCTTACTTTTGTGGCGTCAGCCTACTAGGTACTCATTTAGATGACGAGATTCGGGAAAAAATCTGGGGTAACCAGTATGTAGATATTTGGTCATTAGTTACCGTGGACCAGCACATGGTAGATAAAGAACACCGTCCTCCCTTTTTCCAGCGCGGCCACTGGTTCAGGGACCTTGTGACCACAGAGATCAGTGGCCATGCGATGACCGGGTGCATGTTGACTATTCAACGAGGGGCACTGTAGATTCACAGGTTTGTGTCAATACAAACACGAGTGCTCTATTTGTGGTGGCCCCCACCCTGCCGTCCGCTGCCCTCTCCCCCAAGGAAAGATCTCAAAACCTTCCCTTCCCCACGGTGACCCTAAGGACACCGGTGTCCATAGCCGTGATGTCCCCCTGGCTAGACCTGTGTCCCAATAAACCTGCTTCCTCCCAGTTACGTTTTGGATTTACAGTACCTTTGGTTTCTTTATCCCTTTTAGATCTCCATTTTTTTCTGACAATTTTAAGTCGGCTAAGGATCACCCTTCCGTGCTCAGAGATAAATTGTTTAAAGAAGTGGCTATGGGAAGGATGGAGGGTCCATTTGTTTCTCCACCTTTTTCTAACCTCCGTGTTTCTTCTTTGGGTGTTGTTCCCAAGAAGGAACCTGGCAAGTTCCGGTTGATTCATCACCTGTCTCACCCTAAGGGCCATTCTGTCAATGACGCTATCCCCTCCGAGGATTCTTTGGTCTCTTATGTAGCTTCGGACAGGACGGTTGCCCTGGTCCGTAATGCGGGTCGTGGAGCCCTTATGGCAAAATCCGATATAGAATCAGCCCGTCGCCTCCTTCCGGTTCATTCGGATTGCTATCATCTACTGGGGTGTTTCGTGGATGGCATGTATTTTTATGACACGTGCCTCCCGATGGGCTGTTCTATATCTGGTCATTACTTTGAAATGTTTAGCTCTTTCTTAGAGTGGGTTATTCGATACGAATCCGGTTCCCGTTCTATCATCCATTACTTAGACGACTTTCTTTTTGTTGCTCCGGGTGAGGGTTGCCGTTTCCTATTGAACACTTTTCTTTGTTTGATGAACCGTTTCAGGGTCCCGATCTCGATGTAAAAAAACGAAGGTCCGGTCACTTGCCTTTCCTTCTTGGGTATTGAGATTGATTCGGTTGCCATGGTTTTCCGCCTCCCTTTGGATACACTTGAGAAATTGTTGCAGTTGATTCAAGGGTTTTTGTTGGTCCCTAAAGCCACCCTGCTCCAAGTCCAGTCTCTCCTTGGTTTGTTAGTCTTCACATGTAGAGTTATGCCTATGGGCAGGGTTTTTTCCCGCTGTCTTTTCTTAGCTACTCGAGGTGCCACTTCCCCTCGTCATCACATTCGGATTACCAAGCCCCTTAAAGCAGACTTACTAGTATGGAGGGATTTTCTTTTACGTAACAACGGTCACGCGTGTTTTTTGGCTGATGTGTGCTCTAATTATGAGCTGGCTTTGTTTACTGATTCTTCTGGTTCATGTGGCTTCGGAGCTATTTTTGGTACTGACTGGTGCACTTCGCCTTGGCCCGAGGATTGGTCTTCATTGGGTTTTTGTAAGAATTTGACTTTACTTGAGCTATTTCCCATTATTGTTGCCGTAGAAATTTGGGGCACCAGATCAAGTTTGTTTTTGGACGGATAACTTGGGTGTAGTTCATTGCATTAACCATCTGACTTCTTCATCCTTACTGGTTCTTAGTCTCCTTCGGCATTTAGTACATCGTTGCTTGGAGCATAATATTTTCTTCTGTGCCCGCCATGTACCTGGTTCATCGAATGTTACTGCTGATGCCCTTTCTCATTTTCATTGGCAGAAATTTCGATCCCTCCTCCCAGGAGCGAACGCGGTTGGAGTGCCGTGTCCAACCCACCTATGGCGTCTGGTGGACAACAACTGATGTCCTTGATCTCATCATCGGTGACTCCTGCGACCTGGCGGGCTCATGGTAAGGCTTGGAATGAATTCCTGTCCCTGGTGGGTGGCAGAGACGTGAGCAGTGCTGACATCGGTTTAAAAGTTGCTATTGCATATTTGTTGCTCATGCGTGCTCAGGGTGTGTCTGCGTCTGTAGCTCAGCGCAGGTTTTCGGGGGTTGCCTTCCACTTATGTCTCTTCGGCTGGCCTGCCGTTACTAAACTGTTTCTCATCACGCAAGCTCTGCGTGGGTGGCGCAAGGAGCCTGTCCGTACAGAATGTCGACGTCCGGTGTCTTATAGTTTGCTTTGCAGTTTAGTATCGGCTTGCCCTCTCATTTGCAATTCCCTTTTGAAGTTTCTTTGCTTGCTGCTAGCTTCAGCCTTGCGTTTTTTGGTGCCCTTCGTATTTCTGAGCTATTACTTCCTTCCTTGCTGTGCAACGACTCCGTCAGGATTCGCATCCGGCGTTCTAATTCGGCCAATTTAGTCGTGGTGAGTGGATCCTCTTGCGCTCAGTCCCAGGCCTTGTGTGCCCGGTACGGTTGGTATCCGAATATTCCCAGTTGCGCCTTGACGGTTGCCGTTTCTAGTTCACCAGGATTGCTCCCCTCTTACCAGATTCCAGTTCACTTTTCAAGAGTTGCCTGCGGCAAGGTAGGTAGATGGCATATATTCATCCCGATTTGCTTTGAGATCTGTCCCCACCCCCCCAAAAAAAGGGATTTTCTGCAGTTGTAGTTTTCTGCAGTTGTAGTTTTATCTGACTGTCTTCTTGTTCTCCCTTCGTATGTTTAATTTTTGCCATTCGCCCGGCTGTCTGGATAGTTGGCCACTCCTATGTCTTTTGGGTGGCACAGAGGGCTGACTGCAGGCCGGGTGGTACCTTAGGTTTTTGTGAGGTGGACGTGTTCTGGTGCGGCATTCGAGACCTCCGTTGGCCCCAAGTCCTTCCTAAGTTGTTAACATTAGTAGATCTTCCTCAAGTCCTGTAATTTTGGTTGTTCATGCAGGGGGGAACGACCTCTGCACGTTGAGAATGGCTGAACTGATGACTCTTATGCGGGCAGACATAGAGCGCTTCGTTTCCTTTTTTCCTGAGATGGTCCTTGTTTGGTCCAAGATTGTTCCTTGCGTTGTTTGGCATGGTGCCAGAGATTCAGATGCCCTGGAGAAATGCTGTAGAACGGTTAATGCCAGCATTTCTCGTTTTATTAGGTCCTGCTCGGGCGTAGTGGTCCGACATCGGCAGTTAGAGGGAGACAACAGGGCTCTAATGCGCCCTGACAGTGTCCACCTCTTGGACATCGGTCTTGATATTTTCCTATCTGGCCTACAGGATGGGGTGGAGCAAGCTATGTTTCTATTGGGTGGTGCTCAGAGCCCCGTGTAGGAGTACAGGGTCTCCTCCGTGGCGGTATTAACAGGATTGACACGAAGTGTGAAATGATAATGGTGGACTTGCCCGATAGGAGGCCAGCGGTTGGCATAACGCTCTTGATAAATGATGGTTACAGCAGTTCAAAGCTCAGGGTTTTTGATGTGTCAATTTAAATAACTAAAAGCTGTGGCCGATCACCGCCCAAAAAGTAGGTAGTTATGTTTTATTTCAGGTTGGTGTGGTATAAGAAAAGGGGAGGGTGCGGTTGAAGCTTGACACGTGGTGTGGCTGGGTTTCACGGTAGTCTTTCCTGGTAGTAACATAATTTGTCCTCCCTTTCTGCCAGAGAAAAACATTCCCCCATTTTGCCTTGGTACCGAGGATCTAAAAACATGGCTATCCAGTAATCATCAGCTGCTTGATATCAACGATACGTCTGTCACTGCGTAAGCAAGTGAGCATACAGGTGGCCATTCTGTCCAGCGTACTCGAGGAGCCCGATCCACCTCCCCACTGAGACGATTGGGTGTCTTAGCCAATGTCATCCTCATCATCATCCTCTTTCTTCTGCACCACCGACTCCTCTTCTTCTTCATGCAGTGGTAGCTCCTCATCCTCATTTTCCTTACACACCAAGCTGGATTACTGGGTGCATAAAGTGGTTTCCTGGCCACACATTCTGTTATCGAAGGCTGACGATGGAAAGGAGGAGGAGGAATCTGTGCGGGAGAAGCGGAAAGGGATGATGACAAAGTGAAAGTCACCATACTGCTCGTGGATGTGGCCTGGCTGTTGCAAGAGGAAACGGGTGAAGGAGGGAACTCCTGCTGTGGCTGTCACCTCTGTTTGCCCACAGGATGGTGACGCCGCTTAATGTAATTCAATAGAGCTGTGGTGCCTATGTTTGTTTTTGCCTGCCTACGTCTTATTTTGCCTTTGCACAAGGCAATGTTTTGGCTTCTGGTAGCTTGGAGAACAAATTCCAGATGGGAGATACTTGCACAACAGAGGTAGAGGCAGCTGGGCTTAACTCTGGTATGTTTTGGGCCGAATCAACCCACCCACAGAGTCAGTGGCATCACCAGATCCCGAAGCAGACATGGCTCTGGCTGTTCTTTGGAAGATATGTGGCTTCTGCTTTTTCTTGCTGCTGCCATCACCCTCCTCCTCTGATGTTGCCTTCTCCTCAAAAGCCTGTTCAGCCAAAAATTGTCATTATAGCCGTCACCCTCCATTTCGCTTCTATCAGACTGTGGAATATCATTATGGGTTCTTTGCCCCCCTCCCCCCTACCCTGCTCTTCCCTGACCACCACTGTTGCTTCCCACAACGCCAATTGCACTGCTACGAGGGCCACTACTACTACCAGCACCACCACCACGGCTATGCCCGAGGTCTGCAGCCTCCTCCTCCACCTCCTCCTCAGGGCAGTACAAATGCTGACTGCTCTCACACGAGTCGTCAACAGGGAGACTCTCTTGACTATTTGCTGTAGGGTGTGGTGGGGTTTTGTTGCCACTTCTTAGGAAAAAGGAAGGTGCCCCTCTAGGCAGGGGCAGTGAAGACTGGGACGACTCCACTAAAAGCCTGAACGCTGTCACTTCTGGCTCCACGGCACAGTGTTGGACTCTGAAGTCACCTTCAAGTCTTTCATTTGGAACCTTTCCTTAGCCCAGGCATTTTTGCGACTCTCAAATGTTGTGTGATACCCTGGGTATTGATGTAGTCAACACGTATATATGCTGCTAGTTTGAATATAATCAACAACACCCCCCCCCCAAAAAAAAAATTAAAAACAAGTGAATATAGGGAAACAGATTTGGTCCTAAATTCATGATCACTCCCAGATGCTTTTGTGTGCTAGCCTGTCTATTGGTGTAGTAATCACGTATATATATATGCTGCTAGTTTGAATATAATCAGTAAAAAAAAAAAAAAGATTGGAAACGTGATTCACGCCTAAATTTGTTATGCCTCAAAAATACTTGTGTGTGCTGGCCTGTGTATTGGTGTTGATCACCTATATACTGGTTTAATTTTTTTACTTACAACCATGTGGAAATGGAATTCATGGAAATGGGTGATTGAGGCCTGATGCTCAATATCTCGTTATCACTCACAGGAAGATTGCTGCCCTACCCTGTGTCTTGTAGTAATCTTATATACAGTATATGCTGGTTTAATTAAATTGAACAAGTCCCCACCAAAAATGAAAATGAAAATTGCTTGGAAATGGAATTCAAGGAAACAGATGATTTAGGCTTGATGCTCAATTTCTCGTTATTACTTACAGGTAGATTGCTGCCCTACCTTGTGTCTTATGGTAATCACATATATATACTGGTTTAATTAAGTTTAACAATCTCCCCCCAAAATTCCTTGTGGAAATGGAATTCACAGAAATGGATGATTGAGGCCTGATGCTCAATTTCTCGTCATCACTCACTGGTAGATTACTGCCTTACCGCGTGTCTTGTAGTAATTATATATATATATATATATATATATATATATATATATACAGTACAGACCAAAAGTTTGGACACACCTTTTCATTCAAAGAGTTTTCTTTATTTTCATGACTATGAAAATTGTAGATTCACACTGAAGGCATCAAAACTATGAATTAACACATGTGGAATTATATACTTAACAAAAAAGTGTGAAACAACGGAAAATGTCTTATATTTTAGGTTCTTCAAAGTAGCCACCTTTTGCTTTGATTACTGCTTTGCACTCTTGGCATTCTCTTGATGAGCTTCAAGAGGTAGTCACCTGAAATGGTATTCCAACAGTCTTGAAGGAGTTCCCAGAGATGCTTAGCACTCGTTAGCCCTTTTGCCTTCACTCTGCGGTCCAGCTCACCCCAAACCATCTCGATTGGGTTCAGGTCTGGTGACTGTGGAGGCCAGGTCATCTGGCGTAGCACCCCATCACTCTCCTTCTTGGTCAAATAGCCCTTACACAGCCTGGAGGTGTGTTTGGGGTCATTGTCCTGTTGATAAATAAACGATGGTCCAACTAAACGCAAACCGGATGGAATAGCATGCCGCTGCAAGATGCTGTGGTAGCCATGCTGGTTCAGTATGCCTTCAATTTTGAATAAATCCCCAACAGTGTCACTAGCAAAGCACCCCCACACCATCACACCTCCTCCTCCATGCTTCATGGTGGGAACCAGGCATGTAGAATCCATCCATTCACCTTTTCTGCTTCGCACAAAGACACGGTGGTTGGAACCAAAGATCTCAAATTTGGACTCATCAGACCAAAGCACAGATTTCCACTTGTCTAATGTCCATTCCTTGTGTTCTTTAGCCCAAACAAGTATCTTCTGCTTGTTGTCTGTCCTTAGCAGTGGTTTCCTAGCAGCTATTTTACCATGAAGGCCTGCTGCACAGAGTCTCCTCTTAACACTTGTTGTAGAGATGTGTCAGCTGCTAGAACTCTGTGTAGCATTGACCTGGTCTCAAATCTGAGCTGCTGTTAACCTGCGATTTCTGAGGCTGGTAACTCGGATGAACTTATCCTCCGCAGCAGAGGTGACTCTTGGTCTTCCTTTCCTGGGGCGGTCCTCATGTGAGCCAGTTTCTTTGTAGCGCTTGATGGTTTTTGCAACTGCACTTGGGGACACTTTCAAAGTTTTCCCAATTTTTCGGACTGACTGACCTTCATTTCTTAACGTAATAATGGCCACTCGTTTTTTCTTTACTTAGCTCCTTTTTTACTTGCCATAATACAAATTCTAACAGTCTATTCAGTAGGAATCCACCTGACCTCTGCCCAACACAACTCATGGTCCCAACCCCATTTATAAGGCAAGAAATCCCACTTATTAAACCTGACAGGGCACACCTGTGAAGTGAAAACCATTTCAGATGACTACCTCTTGAAGCTCATCAAGAGAATGCCAAGAGTGTGCAAAGCAGTAATCAAAGCAAAAGGTGGCTACTTTGAAGAATCTAGAATATAAGACATATTTTCAGTTGTTTCACACTTTTTGTTAAGTATATAATTCCACATGTGTTAATTCATAGTTTTGATGCCTTCAGTGTGAATCTACAATTTTCATAGTCATGAAAATACAGAAAACTCTTTGAATGAGAAGGTGTGTCCAAACTTTTGGTCTGTACTGTATATCTGCAGCTTAATTAAATTTGACCTCCCACAAATTTAAATTGCAAACGTATGGAAACTGAATATACGTAAACAGACAATTGAGGTTTGAAGCTCAATTTCACATATAATACACACACAATACACACACTGGTAGATTGCTACCACATCTTGGGTATTGCTACAGTAATCATGTATATACTGTATGCTGCTTAATTAAACTTAACGCTACAAAAATACAAAAAAAAAAGGATTTCTGTGAAGGGGGGGGGGGGGGGCTGAATGAAAGTCTTCTCTTTCCCTGTTTGTCTCTAATCTACACAACACACACACACAATTCTTCTTTAGAATCCTAGCCTTTCCCTTCACTCTCCCTGGCAATAAGTTTGATTGATTTCTGACTGTCCCTGATTGATTTCTGATTCTCCCTGACTTCCTAAGATTGTTTTCATTGTAGACAGTGTGACACCCAACCACCCTTATTCACAGCCCAGCACAGAATAGAGTTCTGCTCTTTCTGCTAGGTCACCTAGCTAGGCACTGATTGTCTCATCCTGGCTGTCTGTCAGCCTAGGAGCCAATCAGGGCATGCTCCCCCACCCTTCCATTCCAGTTCCTCTCAGGGTCATGTGAGAACCCTTCTTCTTCCTCCCTAGTGAGTTTTTCCCACCAACATGTGCTCGTGCGGTTTTAGTGGATTAGTATAAAACAAAGAAAAAAAGGAGATTTCAGTCAGCACATCCCAGAGTGCAGGTGCTGGTTGCTATGGCTAAATACATGTCAAAGGAAAATACATAAATTGCAGCCGCACACCGCTACCAGATAAAGCACAAAATGCTATAGTGATATAGTATTCCAAAGCTCATGCTATGCTTGTATAATAAATAAGAGACTCTTGGCAAATACATTTTGTACAAAATTATCTGAGCCCATTCACCACAGTCAAGGTGGTCTCTGCAGAATGGGAACCTAACATTTTGTCCTACCTGTTACGTGCCAGTCTTGGGGAGGCCTTTGTAGTACCAGAAATGGCGAAAGACAAGTGGACATTACATGCATGTGGAACAAAACATCCCCTGATTATATGGAAGCCAAGACTTGCACGTAACAGGTAGGACAAAATGTTAGGTTCCCATTCTGCAGAGACCACTTTGACTGTGGTGAATGGGCTCAGATAATTTTGTACAAAATGTATTTGCTAAGAGTCTCTAATTTATTATACAAGCATAGCATGAGCTTTGGAATACTATATCACTATAGCATTTTGTGCTTTATCTGGTAGCGGTGTGCGGCTGCAATTTATGTATTTTCCTTTGACATGTATTTAGCCATAGCAACCAGCACCTGCACTCTGGGATGTGCTGACTGAAATCTCCTTTTTTTCTTTGTAAGTTTGTACTGGAGGTGTGGCTACTCTATTTGGTCATGCACTCCTGACCAGCCCATTTGCCCCACAGGTGGTTTTTTAATCAGTGCAACTATAAAGCCGAGTGATTCGGCATGCATGTTAGTGTCTGCACTCCTGAACTAGGGGACGCCTTTGTAGTACCAGAAATGGCGAAAGGCAAGTGGACATTACATGCATGTGGAACAAAACATCCCCTGATTATATGGAAGCCAAGACTGGCACGTAACAGGTAGGACAAAATGTTAGGTTCCCATTCTGCAGAGACCACCTTGACTGTGGTGAATGAGCTCAGATTATTTTGTACAAAATGTATTTGCCAAGAGTCTCTAATTTATTATACAAGCATAGCATGAGCTTTGGAATACTATATCACTATAGCATTTTGTGCTTTATCTGGTAGCGGTGTGCGGCTGCAATTTATGTATTTTCCTTTAGTATAAAACAAACCTGAAAATATTCGGGTTTTTCTGACGTCCAAAAAATAGCAACGTTCAGTCCGTACTGGTTTACTCATCCTTATTCTATATATATGGACACTGCACGGTATCACTTCTCTTGTCCTGTATACTAGGTGTAATTCTTAGTATCTGCTCTAATTCTGTATAGATATGGATATTGTACAGTACCACTTCCCCTGTCCTGTATACTGGGTGTAATTCTCAGTATCTGTTGTAAATCTGTATATATGGACACTGCACGGTACCATTTCTCTTGTCCTGTATACTGGGTGTAATTCTCAGTATCTGATTTTATTCTGTATATATGGACATGGCACAATAGCACTTCTCCTGTCCTGTATACTGGTTTTATTTCTCAGTATCTGCTCTAATCCTGTATACAGTATATGGACATTGCACAGTCCCAATTCAATTGTCTTGTATACTGGGTGCAATTCTCAGTATCTGCTCTCATACTGTATTTACAGACACTGCACAGCATGGTTGCCAACCATTAGTAAATTTACAGTGCCTTCCTTAGTGTCTGACGGAAGCAACAACCCTGCCCTTGATTTATTCTTTCAGTTTCCATTATGTATGTGCCAATACATGACGTGCAGACTGCAAACCACATACTTCGCCTTTTCTGCAAACAGGGCACTGAGGAAGGGGTATGAATTAAGTGGGCTGACCAGGAGTTGTTCACATGTTGCTGCCAGTTTCTTTTTCTACTGAGCAGCCTCTTTAATTTTGGGATCTTTGTGATTCCTGGGCACTATGTTGAGGGTGTGATATGGGGTTGTGGTCTTTTAGATAGGCCATGGCATGTGCAGAGGGTATGTGCAGTGAGCCCCTGAGGAGCAATGCAGAGGATGGGAGTGGGATAGGCCCTGATTTGGTGTTGTGTCTAAGTGTACTCCTTCAGGCCATTGCTCCCCCTTGGGAGCGGTGCAGTCAGGGGCGGACATACCGCCTCTGCAGCCAGTTCAGCTGCACAGGGGCCCAGAGTGGAAGGGGGCCCTCCAGCTCAGCTCTCTCTGCCTCCACAGGACGCACAGACAGCTGACTGCACTGGTGAAGCCACACGCTCCCCGCTTCACCACTCCATTCTGCTTGTAGAAGGGGCCCTTCTGTGACTGTCTTACATGAGCCTCAGACCGTGCTGTGCCATCCACAGCTTGGAGGAGTAGGGCCTGGGCTGCACGTCCTGAGCTACAATGCCCCTCCTCCTTACAGCCTCCTCCTGGCCTCCTTGCAGCTCAATCCTGGCATCATAACCAGTTTGAAACCGGTGCTGTGCCAGGCCGGTGCTGTGTCACTTCATTGTGTCCTAGCTCCCCCTCCCGTATAGCGATGCCAGTAGCTCCGCACATCTAGGGATGCTGTAATCCCGCCCCCATCGGTAGCTCTGCCCACTTTCGATCTTCTCTGAGCTGTTCAGCACCTCAGAGTCTGTGCTGAATGTGTGAGGCCTGCAGCAAGCCAGCGACTTAGGAGGAAGTGAGTGGAAACTGGAGGCGGCCCCTGTGTCCACTGTCCCTGCCAGGCACTCAACCTAACTTGGTATGTTAGTTTTTGTACCCCACCCATACCCTGTTCCCCTCGAGCCCCCCTGTGACTGTTCCCCGACCCACACATTAAGATGTAATGCATTTTGCAGTCCGGCAGGGCCACCTCCAGGTTCATGTAGGCCCTTGGGCAATAAAGTCTCAGTGGGCCCCCTTACACAGTGATAACTCTGAGTACAGATAATATAGTAGATGTCCCCTGCAGTCCTATGTAACAGCACAGATAACACAGTAATGGCTATCTGAGTACAGAAAATGTAGTAGTGTTACCTGCAGTCCTATGTAAAACCACAGATAACACTAGTGCCAATAATGTGTTAGTGTTACCTGTAGTCCTATGTAAAACCACAGATAACACTAGTGCTGATAATGTGGTAGTGTTACCTGCAGTCCTATGTAAAAACCACAGATAACACTAGTTCTGATAATGTGGTAGTGTTACCAAATTCCATAAACAGATTTGCACGTGTTTCCAAAATAGATGCTAAAAACCACCTTTATTAAATGTCCTTAGACGGGTAGTACTGATAATGTGGTAGTGTTACCTGCAGTCCTATGTAAAACAACAGATTGCAATAGTGCTGATAATGTGATAGTGTTACCTGCAGTCCTACGTAAAACCACAGATAACACTAGTGCTATTAATGTGGTAGTGTTACCTGCAGTCCTATGTAAAACCACAGATAACACTACTGTAGATCATGTGGTAGTGTTACCTACGGATGTAGCAGGGTTAACACACAAACTCCTAACCCAATTTTTTTTTTAACTCATTGCGTTATCTTGAGACAAAAGCCATTGAAAAGCAACTTAAGGTGTTTGCTTAACGCATTTAGTTTAGATAACACGTCTCAGAAAGCAAGTGTGTTAACTCTACTACATCCGCACGTCCTTAGTGTACCTCCCTGTGCCTCTTCCACGGACTCCATGCTGGCGGTCCCTCCTCTTCCTTCTTCTTCTTGCACCACACAGAACGTCCTGATGCTGCTGTGTCATAACATAGGAACACTGTGTGCATGGTTATGGTGACAGACACAGGGACAAACACACACACATGGACACAAACACAGGAAGAGACACACAGGGAGAGACATACACACAGGGATAGACACACGCACTGGGACGGTCAAATACATATAGGGACAGATACACACAGGGACAGACATACACACAGAGACAGACACACTTGGACGTTCAAATACGCACAGGGACAGACACACACACTGGGACGGTCAAATACATGTAGGAACATACACACACAGGGTTAGACAGACAGACACACAGAGACAGACACACAGGGACGGTCAAATACACACAGGGACTGACAAACACACTGGGATGGTCAAATACATATAGGGACAGATACACAGGGACAGACATACACACAGGGACAAACACTGGGAGGGTCAAATACACACAGGGAGAGAGACACACACTGGGACGGTCAAATACACACAGAGACAGATATACTCACAGGGACATACACACTGGGATGGTTAAATACATATAGGAACAGATACACACAGGGACAGACATATACACAGAGACAAACACACACACACACACACACACACACACACACATACACATGGACAGACACACACAGCTAGGCCTCAACACACTCCAGCCTGGCTCCTCTCTGTACAGGAACAAAGCTCTACTCCTCCGGCTCTTCCCCCACTGGTCACATGGGCGGATGACATCAGGAAGGTCCTTCAGCCGGTAAGAAACTATATCTACCCTGTTCTGAGTCCTGGGGCCGCCCACCCCAGCAGTGCACTCCTCAAAAATTGTTTGCATTGCTGGGGTGAGCTGCCCTAGAATTCAGAACAGGCAGTTTAATAAAGACCAGGACACATCAGCAGTAGTGAGCGGGCACAGTGGGCCCCCCCAGAAGCAATGGGCCCCTGCAATCCCCTGCAGTCCGGGGATTGCTGTGAAGGGCCCAGGCACATTCTTTGCACAGGGGCCCTCTGCTGTCTGTGTCTGTCCCTGGGTGCAGTGAAAATGTACTTTGATGAATCAGGCCAAAAGTGAACATATAACAGTCTCTTTTTATTTAGTGTAAAATATAACTTGTACGTCCAGCTGCAGAAAATTCAAAGTGCAGTTTCTGACACTAGTTGAGAAGGTATGACAGGTTGGTTGATTATATATTGCCACTTGTGGGTATAAGTTTCCACTGTAAGATTCATGCTTTATCTGGCCTAGTGGTGGTATAGGTGATGGGTGTCTGAGCCATACGTAGTCCCTCACATTGCAGCAATGTCTGTAAAGCAGTATTTTGCTGAAAGGCAGCGGGAGATTAGAGAGGTTAACAAGTGGCCCAAGAACTGTTGTAGGAAGGAGGGGTTTGGGTTCCTGGAGAACTGGACTGAATTCTTTGTCAGCTACAGTCTCTATTGTAGGAATAGGCTGCAGCTCGATGGGGAAGGTGCAACTGGTTTGGGGGAGAAGATAGCTAGAAGGTTGCAGGAGTGTTTAAATTAGGGATTGGGGGGAGGGTAATTACATTATAGGAGGAGTGGATAGTGACCTGGGGTGAGGTAATGGGACTGTGGGTGGAATGGAGTGGGACTAGAACAGTTCATAAGGAAAGGTGTAGGGTAAAAAATATCCAAAAACCTCTTAATTGCATGTATACTGATGCCAGAAGCCTGACTAATAAAACTGGTGAACTGGAATTAGTAATGTCTGAGGAATAACTGACTTGGAAGTTAACATACAGGGTTACAGTTTGTTTAGAAAGGATCATAAAAAATGGAGAGGGAGAGGGGTTTGCCTAGTTGTAAAGTCCTGCATAAAGCCCACAATCTGGGACAATATGAATGAGGGAAAAATTTTATTTGCCCCAAATCCAAATTTCCTCATTCTTCATGGTAACTAACCATTTTTCCTAAAATGGCAGCTACACATGTTACAAAGTGAAAGTAAGAAGCCCAGGAATGCAAGATCATCCATAATGTCTTGCAGCCAACCAGTCCGCAGATAAACGTCCTCTGTCATGTCACAGCCCTATAAAAGCATCCTGCGTGGTGTCTGATTTCACTGGGAACTGAGCTTAGGGAGAGATCTGGCAAGCTCTAGGGACAGTGTATCTGAAAGCTTTTAATTGTACAATATTGGATAGGGAGAGTGAAGGGACAGTTCAGGGACAGTGTAGGGAGATTGTAAGGAGAGCTTTTGGACACTGTAGGAAGAGTATAGGGAAAACATAGGGAGACTGCAGGGACAGTGCAGGTTGAGTGTAATCACCCTGTGCACCTTGTTCACCTACTGCGCTATTCATACTTAATCTGTTCTGCTATACATAGACTTACTGTGCATCAGACTCATTGTCAACAGACTGTCTAATATATAGGCATGTTTATCTAGTTCACTTGCTGTGCTATTAATACATAATCTGTTCTGTTATACATAAAGGTAGGTTCAAGTGAGGCCACAATAGATGCATATGCTGCACATATATGACAGTTACTCAGGAGATAATTTCAACAGCCAATTATAAACAATATCAGATGAAACAATACATTAACTGCAATACTGATAAGGGTCCATTCACATGTCCGTATGAATGGTTCCGCATCCGTTCTGCAATTTTGCAGAACGGGTGCGGACCCATTCATTTTCAATGGGGCTGCAAAAGATGCAGACAGCACACTGTGTGCTGTCTGCATCCGCACTTCCGTTCCGTGGCCCCTAAAAAAAATAGAACATATCCTATTCTTGTCCGCAGCCACGGACAAGATAAGGCATTTCTATATTGCCGGCACATGGCCGTTGTTCATGTTTTGCGGATCCGCAAAACACGTGCGGACATGTGAATGTACCCTTATGCTGTTTATTTAATAACATGTAAGTATGTGGGGTGTACCACTAATGAGATCAAAACTAGGATATGAAAACATACTTCAGGGTGATACCCTGAATCAGATACAGTTGAGTTCAGCCTGGTCTGAACTGGTTCTGGGCATGAAAACTGGCATCAAAGTGGGCAGACACTTTTCACTGATTAGAATAAGTAACTGGTGTTTGTAAGGGGTTAAATGAATACGGGCCACTTGTTTTGCACTGCCAGCATACAGATAATGAAGCCCTGCATCAGATACATTTGAGTTCAGCCTGGCCTGAACAGGTTCTGGGCATGAAAACTGGCATCAAAGTGGGCAGATGGCCACTTTTTTACTGATTTGAAAAAGTAACTAGAGTTTTTAAGGGGTAAACAAATTCAGGGCACTCATCTATCACTACAACCATACAGACGGCGATGCCTCACATCATATTCATCTGATTTCACTGGCCCGAATTTACTTAACCCCTTAAATACACCAGTTACTTATTCAAATTTGAAAGAAACTTACCTGTCTGGGCTAAAGCAGAGCAATCTTCAGCTTCGGCAAGGTCGCACAGAGCGAGACACGCTGCTGAGCCATGCTCCCCAGTGACGTGGCTGCGTCCTTAGTTACTTAGTGCAATGCTTTGTTTCTCCCCGCAGCGCACGTGTGTCGGGGGAGACAGGCAGTCGGGCTGATCCAAGCTCTGTTTTATGTTTTGATGTTGACCTATGGAAACGCCAGACAGTGGACCAATCTGACTCTGATCCAGGAACCTGGCACACTATTTAAATCCCCTATTGCCATATTACCATTGCCAGTGATAGTCTTTTGGCTCACTAGCATTTGTTTGTTCCTGTTCTTGATTACCCTTGATCCTTGTGCTCTGACCTTGGCTTGTTTCCAGACCTTCCTTTGTCTTATGTTTTGGCACTGCGTAGCCCGTCAGGTTTTAAACAAATTTTGTACAATGCTGCTCCCACGAGGTGGGAAAAAATGACGCAGACGCACATTCCCTCAGACAGAGAAGAGGGCTCTGAAGATGAAAGACAAGATTCAGACATGAGTTCTACATCTTCTCTTCGCATATATTATAAAAAACTAGCCATCGAGGTGGCAAAAAAGATATCACCAGACATACGTACAAGCCACCTTGTCTGGCACAGTATCTAAAGCCCTCCAGACTCTTCAAAAGGAAGTCGCCGTTCATGGGGAACAGTTAGATGAGGCAGAACGGAGGATATCCAACACAGAGGATGATATAGCGGAAACCCATGTGCGCACACGTGAACTATTGCAAGACAACACCAAGCTGAATTAACGCATTGACAACCCGGAAAATAGATCACGCAGGAACAATGTCCGCCTGGTGGGCCTACCCAAAAGCACGCTGGCAAGCGCACTACCCCATATCTTCGCGGTCCAGATACCGGTCATATTAGGCCTAAAAGGGCCTTACAAAGTGGAAAGAGCCCATCGCATAGGCCCGGAAAAACCCCTGCGCTTCAGACAACAACGTTCCACTCAAGGGACAGACTGGTCTCGACAAGTAATAGCTTGTTACCTGGACTATGCTGAAAAAGAGACAGACACCGTTACTCATTGACGACATACCGGCATTGTTATTTGCTGATTATTTGGCTGAAGTGTCCAAAAAAAGGAAGGCCTTCAGTCAACTCTGTACAGAACTATTCCAGAAAAAGGTTAGCTTTCAACTAACTTAACCCGCAATTCTACGAGTCACCGACCCAGAAGGACTTCAGAAATCTTATACAGATCCATGGGAGGCTGAAACTGAACTAGCTGCGTGACTACACTCTTCCAGACCGGATGACTCAGATTCAAGACTATGGCCCTCATCGCCCTTAACATCAGGACTCCAACAATAACTCTGGTCCAAGGAGGCAGCGACCGCCGAAGACGTCGAGGCCAACGACGATTGAGGACTAATTACAAGTTCATCGCACACTTGCTCTGTACACGGCATAACCCATACCACCCCAAAAACAAAGCGCCATATGCTCACCAAAGATAGAATTCCGACTACCGGGACATTGATCTGGAATCATTCTGACATCGGAGGGGTGAGATACTGCATATGGTGCCAGGGACATTGCTTGTAGGGAGAGATGGGAAGGGAGAATATGCGGGGTTCGACATGCTGGAAAAAAGGAAGTTCACCTAATTGAAGCTCTACGAGAATAGAGATGGAGGGATTAATCTTACAGCTGTTATGTTTTCATATTCATGGTTTATTTTCATGTTGTGCCACATTATTTCTGATGAGTTCTCGGCCCCTCGGTCTGGGGTCTCAGCACTCCGCTCACTCGCTAGCCATCACCTCAAAAATCATATAACATTTAATACTGCAGATCCATCCATTCTGCATCTCGAGACATTATAAGGAAAGACATGGGGGAAAATTTGAAGGTTCCAGCTTCTGTGGTGTGGAAGTGGTTAATAGAGATAAGAGAGGTGGGGACTTCATTGCAAAAATGTCCAAGGCAGAAACTAGATGGATATTTAATTTAAACACTTTAGCACCAATAGGCTTGAATATGGAAATTGAATTGTTTGCATTTGAATAACATATAAGGGGTCCCAGGTAACATAAGCTGAGATAAATACAATAGCAATAGTACTGAGTTGAGCACAGAAAGGCATGGAAGGGGTTAAGCCGTGTGAGCAAATAAAAGGAGGCACAGCAAGCAGCAGTTAGCTATTTCCCTGAGGAAGGACAACGCTATTGTCCGAAACATGTTGGATGGTATTTAGGTTCTCCTGTATACCCATAGCTAAACGGTGACGTCACCAGCTGCTCCGCTGCGGAAACATTTGCTCTAGTGTTATCGCGCTTCCGGCCGGAGCGCGATCTACAAACAGAATACCCCTTATCCAGTGGCCAGCCTAGCGACACAGAACACCAGGGTGGAACTAAGTGGACTTCAATATAAGGTAACACTTACAGCCTGTTACATCTGGTCGCATACTGGTTATTATGTGGTCATAGGAGTATTTGTCATTACATTTTGGAGTATAGTGCGCGGTCTATATTATTATTTATAGGTGTACCCGGTTATTGCGGTGTTCGTGTAGTAACACCACTGAGACTGCAGCCCATAGATATAGGGGGGAGAGGTCACCATTAGCGCCAGGTGTCAGTTTCATTGCATCTCATAATATGCGTATTGTTTCGTGGAATGTAAAGGGATTGCGTTCCTCACATAAACGCACCAAGATTCTTAATCACTTAAAACGTCTTAAGACGGATGTGGCGTTGCTTCAGGAAACGCACCTACATCAGGAGGATTATTTCAGAATGGAAAAACAATGGACGGGTGAGGTACTGGGGTCCCCGGCTGATGGTAGAAAGGGAGTATTATTGTTATTATCTAGAAACATTGCATATCAAGTCAAAAGCCAATCCTCAGATCAGGCAAGTAGACTCTTACACATAGTGGTTGATACGCCGGCAGACAAGACAAATAAAAGCAGCAAAACTAGAGACCGAGAGATTAATCGCCAAAGAGAGTAAAACTAACTATAAAATGTTCTTTAATTATATAAATGGTAAAAAGTATAAACCTGAAGGTGTCGGCCCCTTACAGATTAATAAGGGTGGAGTTGCAGAGAGTGATGAGGAGAGCAAAGCTACTAAATATTTTTTTCTCCACTGTATTCACTGAGGAAAAATAAACTGTCAGATGAAATGCAGAATATAAAAGTAAATTCCCCTTTAAAAGTGCCCTGTCTGACCCAGGAAGAAGTACAGCGACGTCTTAAAAAGATTAAAATAAACATATCGCCAGGATCGGATGGCATACACCCCGGTATCCTAAGAGAATTAAGTAATATTATAGCCAGACCCTTATTTCTGATATTTAAGGACTCTATACTGACACGGAGTGTTCCACAGGATTGGCGCATAGCAAATGTGGTGCCAATATTCAAAGAGGGTCCAAAAACAGAGCCCGGGAACTATAGGCCGGTAAGTTTAACATCTATCATGGGTAAACTGTTTGAGGGTTTTCTAAGAGATGCTATCTTAGAGTACCTCAATGAAAATAAGCAAATACCTCCATATCAGCATGGCTTCATGAGGGATCGGTCATGTCAAACCAATTTAATGAGTTTCTATGAGGAGGTAAGTTCTAGACTTGACCGTGGCGAATCAATGGATGTCGTATATCTGGACTTCTCCAAAGCATTTGACACGGTACCACATAAAAGGTTAGTATATAAAATGAGAATGCTTGGACTGGGAGAAAATGTCTGTATGTGGGTAAGTAACTGGCTCAGTGATAGAAAACAGGGTGGTTATTAACGGCACATACTCAGATTGGGTCACTGTCACTAGTGGGGTACCACAGGGGTCAGTATTCGGCCCTATTTTCTTCAATATATTTATTAGTGATCTTGTAGAAGGCTTGCACAGTAAAATATCAATTTTTGCAGATGACACTAAACTGTGTAAAGTAATTAACACAGAAGAGGACAGTACACTGCTACAGATGGATCTGGATAGACTGGAGGCTTGGGCAGAGAAGTGACAGATGAGGTTTAACACAGACAAATGTAAGGTTATTAGAGATGAGCGAGTAGTGAAATATTCGAAATTTCGAAATTCGATTCGAATAGACCGCGAAATTCGACTATTCGACCAGATATCGAATCCCATTAAAGTCTATGGGGAAAAAATGCTCGCCACTTGGAAATCTCAATTCGACCACTTGGAGGTCACCAAGTCCACCCTGGAACCTCAGAAAAGGATGCCAACACTGCTGGAATGCAACTAGGACAGCAGGGGAAGCATGTCTGGGTGCATATAACGCGCCCAAGTCGCACTATTACGCCACTATCACAGCCTCTCAACAATACACTCCAAACACAATATAACCTCTCTGTAAAGTGAGACCATACAAGGAAACCTTCTTTCCTCAACATTGCCATGGACCCCAAGCCAAACTAGACAAAAAAGAAGATAAAATTCTGCACCCCTTAAAATCACGTTGCCTATGACAACCACAGATGGCATAGGCAAGGGGGAAAGCAAATAGACCCACCCCTAATTGTCATTGTGTGTGTGTGTGAGATGTGGTCAGACATGTCTTCTTTAAAATGTAAAAAACAACTCAAAAACACATGCAGAAGCCTTAAAATGCCCAAATTGTTGGCGCTTGAGATGTCAGTGACCCGACCTGGCCCAGTGTCATGTCTAGCAGGTAAAGCAGTGGGGATGTTGAGGGATGCATAGGACCGCAAAAGGCAGGAAGAGGCCGTGGGCTGGCCAGAGGCTCATGGAAAATTTTGTGGAGGCCCAAGAGGTGAGACGTCTTAAAAATTGTGTGGAGGCTAAAGAGGTGAGACCTCTTAAAACATTTTGTAGAGCCCCAAGAGGTGAGACCTCTTAAAAATTATGTGGAGGCCCAAGAAGTGAGACCTCTTAAAAATTATGTGGAGGCCCAAGAGGTGAGACCGCTTAAACATTTTGTGGAGGCCCAAGAGGTGAGACCTCTTAAAAATTATGTGGAGGCCCAAGAGGTGAGACCTCTTAAAAATTATGTGGAGGCCCAAGAGGTGAGACCTCTTAAAAATTATGTGGAGGCCCAAGAGGTGACACCTCTTAAACATTTTGTGTAGGGCCCAAGAGGTGAGACCTCTTAAAAATTATGTGGAGGCCAAGAGGTGAGACGTATTAAAAAATTATGTGGAGGCCCAAGAGGAGAGACGTGTTAAAAATTATGTGGAGGCCCAAGAGGTGAGACCTGTTAAAATTATGTGGAGGCCCAAGAGGTGAGACCTGTTAAACCTTTTGTGGAGGCCCAAGAGGTGAGACGTATTAAAAAATTATGTGGAGGCCCAAGAGGTGAGACCTGTTAAACATTTTGTGGAGGCCCAAGAGGTGAGACCTGTTAAAATTATGTGGAGGCCCAAGAGGTGACACCTCTTAAACATTTTGTGGAGGCCCAAGAGGTGAGACCTCTTAAACATTTTGTGGAGGCCCAAGAGGTGAGACCTGTTAAAAATTATGTGGAGGCCCAAGAGGTGAGACCTCTTAAACATTTTGTGGAGGCCCAAGAGGTGAGACCTGTTAAAAATTATGTGGAGGCCCAAGAGGTGAGCCATAAATATATACATTTTTCTTATTTACGGAGCAATTCTACGGCGGTTAAGGAGGAGGAGGAGGAGGAGGTGGAGGAGGAAATGGCACTTCATACAGATGGCACTTTACTTTTGGCTGCTTTCCACTGTTAACCTCTTAAACCTTTTGTGGAGACCCAAAAGGTGAGACCTGTTAAAAATTATGTGGAGGCCCAAGAGGTGAGACCTGTTAAACATTTTGTGGAGGCCCAAGAGGTGAGACCTGTTAAACATTTTGTGGAGGCCCAAGAGGTGAGACCTGTTAAACATTTTGTGGAGGCCCAAGAGGTGAGACCTGTTAAACATTTTGTGGAGGCCCAAGAGGTGAGACCCGTTAAAAATTACGTGGAGGCCCAATAGGTGAGACCTCTTAAACATTTTGTGCAGGCCCAAGAGGTGAGACGTGTTAAAATTATGTGGAGGCCCAAGAGGTGAGACCTGTTAACATTTTGTGGAGGCCCAAGAGGTGAGACCTCTTAAACATTTTGTGGAGGCCCAAGAGGTGAGACCTCTTAACTTTTGTGGAGGCCCAAGAGGTGAGACTGTTAAACATTTTGTGGAGGCCCAAGGAGGTGAGACCTGTTAAAATTTATGTGGCCAAGAGGTAGACCTGTTAAAATTTTGTGAGGCCCAAGAGGTGAGACCTGTTAAACCATTTTGTGGAGGCCCCAAGAGGTGAGACCTGTTAAACATTTTGTGGAGGCCCAAGAGGTGAGACGTATTAAAAAATTATGTGGAGCCCAAGAGTGAGACCTGTTAAATATTTTGTGGAGGCCCAAGAGGTGAGACCTGTTAAACATTTTGTGGAGCCCAAGAGGTGAGACCTGTTAAACATTTGTGGAGGCCCAAGAGGTGAGACGTATTAAAAATTATGTGGAGGCCAAGAGTGAGACCTCTTAAACATTTTGTGGAGGCCCAAGAGGTGACACCTCTTAAACATTTTGTGGAGGCCAAGAGGTGAGACCGGTTAAAAATTATGTGGAGGCCCAAGAGGTGAGACCTGTTAAAAATTATGAGGAGGCCCAAGAGGTGAGACCTCTTAAACATTTTGTGGAGGCCCAAGAGGTGAGCCATAAACATATAAATTTTTCTTATTTACGGAGCAATTCTACGGCGGTTAAGGAGGAGGAGGAGGAGGTGGAGGAGGAAATGGCACTTCATACAGATGGCACTTCACTTTTGGCTGCTTTCCACGGTTGGAGAAGCAAAGTCCGGGTCAATCCACTTGCTGTTCATTTTGATTAGCGTCAGCCTGTCGGCACTGTCGGTTGACAGGCGGCTGCGCTTATCGGTTATAATGCCCCCGGCTGCGCTGAACACCCTTTCTGATAGCACGCTGGCGGCAGGGCAGGCAAGCACCTCCAAGGCGTACAGGGACAGTTCCAGCCACGTGTCCAACTTGGAGACCCAGTAAGTGTAGGACGCCGAGGGATCGGGGAGGACAGGGGTACGGTCTGCCAGGTACTCCCGCAACATCCGCCGATACTTGTCCCTCCTGCTGATAGCGGGCCCCGCAGTGATGGAAGTTGCACGAGGGGGTGCCATGAACGTGTCCCACACCTTGGAGAGTGTTCCCCTGGTGGCTGTGGGCCTGATGGATGTTGTGGGACTCTGGGAGACCCTCTCCTCTCTGCCGCCAGCGATGGTGGGTGGGAAAATCTCCATCATGTTCTGCACGAGTTCCCTCTGGTATTCCAGCAATCGATTCGTCCTCTCCTCTACCGGAATAAAAGAGGAGACGTTATCTTTATACCGGGGGTCCAGGAGTGCGAAGAACCCAGTACAGTTTGTTCTCCACTATCCGGACAACACGTGTGTCCCGGGAAAAGCAGCCCAGCATGAAGTCAGCCATGTGTGCCAGACTCTGAATAGGCATGACCTCACTGCCCCCACCAGAAGGATCACTTGCCATTTCCTCCTCTTCCTCTTCCGCCTCCTCTCCGCCCCATCCGCGCTGAACCAATGGGACGCACACAGCCTGACTGCTACCCTCGCCGCCAGCATCCTCCTCCTCTTCCACAGCCACCTCCACGTCGTCCTCCTCCTCATCCTCCTCCTCCTGCAACTGCCACCGTGAAGCAGACAAAAGTGTGGTCTGACTGTGTAGCTCCGTTGCGTCTCCTCCTACCCCCGTCTCCTCTGCGTGCAATGCGTTCTCCCTTATTGCGATGAGCGATTCTTTAAGGACGCCTAGGAGCGGGATGGTTACGCTCACTATAGCGTCCTCGCTGCTGACCTTCTTGGTGGACTCCTCAAAGATACGCAGTACATCGCATATGTCTGCCATCCATGGCCACTCGTGGTTGGCAAACTGAGGGAGCTGAGTTGGAGGCACGCGTGGATTCATAATCTGGTACTCCATCAATGCTCTCTGCTGCTCACACACCCTGGCCAACATGGAATAGGTGGAATTCCAGCGAGTCGGCAGGTCGCACAACAGCCGATGTTCAGGCAAATGGAGGCGTTGCTGGAGTTTTTTTAAGCTAGCAGCAGCCACAGTTGACTTCCGAAAGTGAGCGCACAAGCGCCGCACTTTCACCAGTAGCTCTGCCAGGTTGGGGTAAGTCTTCAGAAATTTTTGGACTACCAGATTAAAAACGTGGGCCAGGCATGGTACGTGATTGAGTTCGGCAAGCTCCAGAGCCGCCACCAGGTTACGGCCGTTATCGCACACGACCATGCCTGGTCCTAGCTGCAGCGGCGACAGCCACATCTCCGTCTGCTGCAATATGGCGTCCCTCACCTCTGGGGCGCTGTGCTTCCTGTCGCCCAAGCTGATGAGCTTTAGCACCGCCTGCTGACGTCTCCCCGCGCCAGTGCTGCAACGCTTCCAGCTAGCGGCTGAGGGAGATGTTAAGGCACAGGAGGAGGAGGAGGAGGAGGGGGGGTTTATCAGAACCCATGCTGGCAATCTTGGGCGGGGGTGGTAGGTAGGCCGTCTCTGTTTGCGACCCCGTCCCCGCTTCCACTACATTCACCCAGTGTGCCGTCAAAGAGATGTAGCGTCCCTGGCCGCAAGCGCTTGTCCACGAGTCGGTGGTCAAGTGGACCTTTGCGCTGACTGCGTACCTCAGGGCCCGCCTGATGTTACGCGACACGTGCTGGTGCAGGGCGGGGACGGCACTCCGGGAAAAGTAGTGGCGGCTGGGGACGGAATAGCGAGGTGCGGCAGCCGCCATCAGGTCGCGGAAGGCCTGCGTCTCCACAAGCCTAAACGGCAACATCTCCAGGGCCAGCAGTTTGGAGATGTGGCAGTTTAAGGCTTGGGCTTGGGGGTGACTCGAGGCGTACTTCCGCCTGCGGTCGAACGCCTGCGAGATGGACAGTTGTTGGGACGAGGAGTGTGAGGGTGCAGGCGAAGAGGCGGGGGAAGGGGAGGCTGAAGGAGAAGGCCCCAAAGTAGCCGAGGCAGAGGCAGATGTGGAGGTGTCCTGGCTGGAGGTCTGGACCGCAGTGGCAGCACACAACAAAGGGGAAGAGGCAGTGGCAGCAGGACCGGGCGCAGTTTGTATTGCGTTTGCTCTCTCCCACTCAGCCCAGTGCTTGACTTCCAAGTGACGCCGCATGCCTGAGGTGGTCAGATTGCTCTTCTCAGAGCCCCTACTCAGTTTTGAGTGGCAGAGTGTGCAAACCGCGCTCAGTTTGTCATCCGCACAAACATTAAAAAATCTCCACACCACAGAAGTACGAGGCCTCGATGGGGGAGCTTCGCGCGACTGCCCGCTGCCGGGAACAGCTTCGGCCGTGCTGGCTGTGGCCTCACTACTTTGTCTGGACTGTCCTCTGCCTCTGGACATCCCTCTGCCTGTGGACATCCCTCTGCCTGTGGACATCCCTCTGCCTGTGGACATCCCTCTGCCTGTGGACATCCCTCTGCCTCTTGCTGCCTTTTTCGGTGCTGCGCAGACCACCACCTCTCCACTGCTTTCCCCGCTGGACATCACCCCTGGCCAAGTGGGGTCGGTCATTTCGTCATCCACCACCTCCTCTTCCTCACTCTGCTCCTCCTCCTGCCCACTGGACATTCCAACAGCCTCCCTTGATGGCAACTGCGTCTCATCATCATCATCGCTCATGATAACAGATGCTGGTTCAGGGTCCACATCAGCAGGAGATGGCGAAAACTCAAGGGTTTGGGCATCACTACAAACAAATTCCTCTCCTAGCTCCTGGGATTCTTCCGGCACATCTGAAAAAGGACCCGAAAAGAGCTCCTGGGAGGGGTCAAGGGTGGGATGACTCTGTTGGCCAGGTGTGGAGGAAGGAGGGTCAGAGTGAGACTGTGTGGATGACTGGCTTGTGGACAACTGTGTGGAAGCGCTATCGGCTATCCATTGCACCACCTGTTCAACCTGCTCAGGCCTCAACAGCGGTGTAACCCGCCCCCTGCTTAACTGTCCCATAAAGGCAGGGATTCTGGATGAGCGGGATCCTGGCTGACCCTCACCAGCACGCATTGTATCCCCACTGGCTTCAACAAGGCCCCCAACAGCATTTCCGCGCCCCCGTCCTCGTCCACGTCCTATTCCGCTAGCCCCCCGCCGCATTTTTTTTTTTTTTACAATATTTTGCCTTCACAGCCGTGAAATTAGTTTGCAAGAGAACGCACAGTACAGTTGCCAACTGAAAGGCCTATATATTGTATATATTGTATATTTCAAGGTACACAGCCGTGTTCTAAGTGATCAGACGGTGTGTATGAACACCAGTTATGAGAAATTACTTTGCAAGAGAACGCACAGTACAGTTGCCAGTTAAGGCCTATATATTGTATTTTTCAAGGTACACAGCCGTGTACTAAGTGATCAGACGGTGTGTATGAACAACCAGTTATGAGAAATTACTTTGCAAGAGAACGCACAGTACAGTTGCCAGTTATAAGGCCTATATATTGTATTTTTCAAGGTACACAGCCGTGTACTAAGTGATCAGACGGTGTGTATGAACAACAGTTATGAGAAATTACTTTGCAAGAGAACGCACAGTACAGTTGCCAGTTATAAGGCCTATATATTGTATTATTCAAGGTACACAGCCGTGTACTAAGTGATCAGACGGTGTGTATGAACAACAGTTATGAGAAATTACTTTGCAAGAGAACGCACAGTACAGTTGCCAGTTAAGGCCTATATATTGTATTTTTCAAGGTACACAGCCGTGTACTAAGTGATTCAGGACGGTGTGTATGAACAACAGTTATGAGAAATTACTTTGCCAAGAGAACGCACAGTACAGTTGCCAGTTATAAGCCTATATATTGTATTTTTCAAGGTACACAGCCGTGTACTAAGTGATTCAGACGGTGTGTATGAACAACAGTTATGAGAAATTACTTTGCAAGAGAACGCACAGTACAGTGCCAGTTAAGGCCTATATATTGTATTTTTCAAGGTACACAGCCGTGTACTAAGTGATCAGACGGTGTGTATGAACAACAGTTATGAGAAATTACTTTGCAAGAGAACGCACAGTACAGTTGCCAGTTATAAGGCCTATATATTGTATTTTTCAAGGTACACAGCAGTAGTGCCAAATATAGTTTGGTATGTAGCAGAGCACCTAATACACCACTAATGCCTCTCTCTGTCCCTACTCCAGCAGCTATCCCTGAATACAGCAGCCGTTCTCTGTAAAGTCTATATTGTAGTAAGCTATCACTGAAGTCCACTGTAGTAGCCCTGATAAGGGCTTTTAATCACGCTCCTGCCTGTCCAACAGCTAAAATCTGTCTCTCCCTTCTCCAGCCTCTGTCCCTGACTAAGTTCACGCAGCATATGCGTACGAGCAGGAAGAGCTGAGTTTTTAATATTCGAGGTCACATGGTTTTTCCAGCCAATGCATGTAGACGCCGTTTTCGCGCTGCCAGCGTGCTCAGCGTGCCTGTCATACATGGTGCTTGGTGATTGGTGGAAAAAGAGCGCCAGGGAAGGTGGGAGGGGAAACGAATTCTAGGTGCGCCATCGCCGTTATACTCGAATTAAATCGAGTACGCCGAATATCGTAGTATTCGATCGAATACCAGCTCGATCGAACACTACTCGCTCATCTCTAAAGGTTATGCATATGGGAAGGAATAATGCAAGTCACCAGTACATACTAAATGGTAAAACAATGGGTAACTCTGACAGGGAAGAGGACCTAGGAATTTTAGTGAACAGCAAACTAAGCAGTAGAAACCAGTGTCAGACAGCTGCTGCCAAGGCCAATAAGATAATGGGTTGCATCAAAAGAGGCATAGATGCCTGTGATGAGAACATAGTCCTGCCACTTTACACATCATGGAGTACTGTGTACAGTTCTGGGCTCCTGTAAACAAGGCAGACATAGCAGAGCTGGAGAGGGTTCAAGGAGGACAACTAAAGTAATAACTGGAATGGGTGGACTACAGTACCCAGAAAGATAATCAAAATTAGGGTTATTCACTTTACAAAGAAAAGATGACTGAGGGGAGATCTAATAACTATGTATAAATATATCAGGGGTCAGTACAGAGATCTCTCCCATGATCTATTTATCCCCAGGACTGTAACTGTGACGAGGGGACATCATCTGCGCCTGGAGGAAAGAAGGTTTGTACACAAACATAGAAGAGGATTCTTTACGGTAAGAGCAGTGAGACTATGGAACTCTCTGCCTGAGGAGGTGGTGATGGTAAGTTCACTAAAAGAGTTCAAGAAGGGCCTGGATGTATTTCTGGAGGGTATTACAGGTTATAGTTACTAGAGAGGGGCCGTTGATCCAGGGAGTTATTCTGATTGCCTGATTGGAGTCGGGAAGGAATTTTTCCCCCTAAAGTGAGGAAAATTGGCTTCCTCCTCACAGGGTTTTTTTTTGCCTTCCTCTGGATCAACTTGTAGGAAAACAGGCCGAACTGGATGGACAGATGTCTTTATTTGCCAACTGATTAGTAACTCGAGCCCTCTATACAGAAATTAGCCCGATTATAATTTCTGATCTCTCCCCGATAGACCTGGAAGATAGACAAAGGAGGGGTACCGACTCTATTTGGCATTTCCCTTCTACACTGTTGAAGGATGAAACGTTCATTGAACAAGGCTGGTGGACTGAATACGGTTATCACAATTCAGAACAT